>JAVQJF010065255.1:0-79565 GCA_036023855.1 Gadopsis marmoratus | reverse complement strand
CCTGTGGATGGCCAGGTGCGTGTGTTGCTTCCCTGGGGAAGACATGGCACCAGGATGCACTGTGGGAAGAAGGCAAGCTGGCGGAGGCAGTGTGATGCTTTACTGGGAAACCTTGGGTCATGCCATTCATGTGGATGTTACTTTGACACGTACCACCTACCTAAACATTGTTGCAGACAAAGTACACCCCTTCATGGAAACAGTATTCCCTAATGGCTGTGGCCTCTTTCAGCAGGATAATGTGCCCTGCCACACTGCAAAAATGGTTCAGGAATGGTTTGAGGAACACAACAATGAGTTAAAGGTGTTGACTTAGCCTCCAAATTTCCCAGATCTCAATCCAATCGAGCATCTGTGGGGTGAGCTGGACAAGCGAGTCTGATCCATGGAGGCCCCACCTCGCAACTTACAGGACTTAAAGGATCTGCTGCTAATGTCTTGGTGCCAGATACCACAGAACACCTTCAGAGGTCTAGTGGAGTCCATGCCTCAACGGGTCAGAGCTGTTTTGGCAGCAAAAAGGGGACCTACACAATATTAGGCAGGTGGTCATAATGTTATGGCTGATCTCTGTAAGTTCAGCTCCATCTGCCCTTTTTTGCTTTTCGCTATGATGATCTTCAGGATGCAGGATCCGAATTGGCTTTCATTCTACTATAATTCAGGACCAACATTTGCAGTAAAGCCTGTCATGTTCAGGGGGATAGATAAAATAAATATGATTGGTCGAAGACATCATAGTAAATTTGTATATTAAACTCTCAGGGAGGTTTGGTCACCTGGGCTTGGCCATCAACCTGATCACATCAGAGGACCGCTTCAACCTGAAGGCCATTGAAGACCAGCTGGTGACCGACATCAAGCCCATTCCCGGCAGCATTGACAAGAGCCTCTATGTTGCCGAGTTCCACTCGTCTGGCGCCGACTGTGATGTGGAGGAGGTTGAAGAGAAACCAGGACGCCAACAGGACAGCACCTAAAGCAGGTGAGATGCTTTTGAGATCATTTTTAGACTAGTTATTGTATAAAAGATGTAAGACCCATCTTCCTAATCAGTTTTCTCTTCCCTCCAGGACAGTAGGACACACCGGGCTTTTGCACAGACATCAGCGCTTGCACACAGGCTTCAGGCAACTCTTCAGTTACACATTTCTCACTTGTTTTCAGAGCCTGTTGAATGGATGTGAAAGCTGTTTTTTGTTTTTAATCTTTTCCTAAAAGAGAGCCACCTCATTGTAGTTTTTTTTTTTATTTTATTTTTTATCCGTTAAAGTTAAACTTTATTGCTTTGCACCAAACTTCAACTGGACAGTGCATCCTGCGTATGAGCTTGGCATATTTTTCCTAAAATGTATCTTGGTTAGACAGCAGTGCAAATGAGTATCAAAGCTGTTTTGAACCCATCGTCGTCCGAGACTGTTTTCATTGCCAGCAGCAAGGTTGGTCTCTTTAATGTTGGTGCACATATACCAGCCATCATTCTGTCCACACTGTTGTCACTCAAGTGCCTTACCTACTCCCATGTGCACTCATCCATTCATAGCCTGCTGTCTTCTGTCATGCAGCAGAGTACGAGCACAAATAATATGAATTTAATAGCAACCCGAGTTTATTTTAACATCCATTATGCAAGGGAAAAAGACATCAAACACACACTCTGTCCTGCTGAGAGGTGTGTTGAAACACGGCTCAAAAAACATACTGAATGTGAACGTTTATTTTTAATGTGAACGTTGCAATAAAAAATGGGCAGCTTTATTTAAATACTGCGTGACTGTTTTTCCCCTTTCGCTATAAATAATACATGAGCAGAGTTAATATGAGAAGATGGCTGAAGACACAAGCCCCCCCCCGTACTAATTCATGGATGTTGGCCTGCAACCACACAAACGGCACGGGAGATGAATAGCAGCCTCGTGCTGTTACATTCTGGCAGCTGCTGTCTGGAGGAGCCTTTACATTAAAAAAAATAAAATAAGTCATATTGAGCTGGTGAATACTGTAGACCACTAGCTGGTAAATGAAAATCTGGTTTCCTATCCTGCACGCAGCTTCAGCGCAAGACTAATGCATCAGAGACTGGTTCAGAACAGTTTTTATAGCAACATTTTCCATTACTAAGCTCGCACTCAATTAGGTATCGATGGGTCCAGTGAGTCAGTGGTGTTTGTGGAAGTTGGTGCGAAGCAATAGTTTGACTTTTCTGTCATCTTTTTTCCCCCACTCTGCTTCAGATTCAGTTGATGTTGTTGAAACACACGGTGGAGGTAATGACGGAGCATTTTTGCGAAACCTTATTTTTAAGTCCCATCATGGCGAAGTTGGTGAATGTATTAGTTGCCAATGTGTTCTCTCTAAGCCCAGTGGTTGAATGCCAAGCTCTTGAGCATATTTCACACTTGTTGTTTGTATTGCTGCTGTTGCATCAGAAACTCCCGGCTTTGTTTTTATGATCTTTTGAACGGGAGCCGAAATGGTTTCATGGACCACCAGGTGATGAAACCTGTTCAGTCTTTAAAGGACCACATTGACCTTCAATTGAACTATGGCTAAAATAAGGGGGGGGGGGGGATCTATCTGCTACAGCAGCGATACCATTTCTTTATACTCTTTGTTTTCCCCCAGCACAGCTATATTTTTATGACTATAAAAAAAATGTGAGGAGCATCTTTTGTGAGGGGTGGGCTCTGTTTTGAAAGCAAAATTGTAGCATCTTTGAGCAGGCAGCTGTGACTTCCTTGTTTTTGTCCTCCCCTTACAGAGCGTCAGTAATGATAAAAAGAAAAGGCATAAAAAAAAGTTTTTTTTGCTTTTTAAGATTTATTTTTCATGTTGCTTAAAGCAGTTTTTTTGGGGGGGGGGCTGTGAGGCTTTAGCACTGGGTAACTGCTTCTGGAGGGTTTTTTTTTTTGGGTGGTTTGCAGAAGCCAAGTGTTATCAGATGCTCTCTGGGCATCTTGGATCTTTCCTTCTCTCTGGTACTTACAGCAAAGACAAGACCTTTTGATTGAAATTTGTTTTTCCCCCTCAAAAGTACACAAAATACCTTGTTTTGTTCATGTTTTAAGTGCCAGAGAGCGTTAAGTTATACGAGCGAGTTTCTGCAAAGCGTTGAAGCACTGTGATCTCCTTGAACCTGGTCTCCGTGTTTGTGTGACAGATGATCAAAGTGCCGTGATTTGTTTTTCAGCGACTCAATCCATTTTCCACTAGGGCAATCTTTATACGAGGTGTTACGAATCATTTTGAGGAAACAAAATTGTAAATGATTCGTTGTTTACACTAGTCGTTTACAATTATACAACTAAAAAAGAAAATACTTTGCTTCGTGGGCAGCGGAGAAGGTAGAATTGTTTCCCTTTATTTTATTTTTTTGTCCTTGAAATAGATTTTCAAGATTTACATTGAAGCAAAACCAAAAAGGAGAATGTCGTGTGTGTTTGTGTGAGGGAGGGAGGCATTTAGGTGTGTGTGTGTGACATGCAGGTGACTGTTTGAACAAGGTGTGTGTGTGTGTGTGTGTGTGTGTGTGTGGGACATTACAGGCGACTGTTTGAACAAGTGTGTGTGTGTGAGAGGTCATGAGATGTGTGTTTTAAGCTGTGACAGGCTGACTTTTGTTACGATTCATTATGTTTACGTGCAGCTGAAACTAAACCTTATGTGTGGATATCTAGATTTAACGGCTCGTCTTCAGGAAAATCAGACATCACACGAGTAACCAGAGCCAATTTTGTTACTTGTGTCGATGACGGGTAATTTGGGAAAAGAATAAAACTGTCCTGTTAACAGTTTGAGGCTGCATGTAAGCACAATGGTTGTGTGGTCTTTTCTCTTTTTTTTTCTGGGTATTTTCATGTGTGGACTCGTCTTGTGTCTTTCTTGGCGGTGTCTTAAATATCAGTACGGATGTTTACAATTGTCAGGGATGTGGGGTTTTTTGTTTTTTTATTTCTCCCATTTCCTCCACGAGTTCAAGTTTGTGGACATAAAATCTAATTTCAAATCGCAGCATTTCCTCTTTTCTGTTATTTTTGATGGTGTCTGTCCCTGATCCACATCCCTGACAGTCATTCCATCATCTCCTTTGTGACCCAGAAAACAGCAGAGATCTCACATTTATAGCTGATATAACTTGTCAAGACTTTAATTTTTTTTGACGGGGGTAGCATTAAAAATACCTCCTGGCTATTGACTAAAGGTTAAACGCCATCCCAGGCTTTTGCCTGGAATCTGCTCCCAAAACGCTCAACCCCTTAAAGAGAACTTCCCTTCATTACAACTTTATTATTCTAGCTCCATGCCATTTGTTCTATCAGTAAAGTAATTGCTGAGAATTCAAAACAAAGCAACATCGCTAAAAATAGCTCCAGTGGGGCATTTTGAGAGCTTTGGTAAGGACAGTTGTATCGTACATGATAGAACTGAGGACTGGAGCGACGAAAGAAAACACCTAAGTTGTAATAACCCATTGTTTTTCTTTTAAGCAGTGTTCAACTTGATTTTGTGTTGGCATTAACTTGTGGGTCAGTGGTCACAAAGGAGGTTATGATGAATGCAGTTCCGAAGATTCGGTTGACTCTGGTGTTGAGACGTTTTTGTCTGTGTGTGCACTCTGGCCTGTGGAGTCAGGAGTGCCAACTGGGGTGGGAGGGATGTTTGTCAAAACCTTGTTTTGAAAAGGGTAAATGTTAAAAAAAAAATTTAAACATTCAAAAATGGTTGGGATTTGGGTACAAAATGGCAGTATGGGGGTTCTGCAAATTCTAAATTGGTGGAAATAGTCAACACGTTGACTTAAAATTACTGACAGGACTATCCCTAATATTTATACTGTGCATTTCTGAATTGAATTGGATCTCTTAATTTGCTGCACTAATGCAGACTCACCCACGCTGCAGGCGATTTCAGCCAAACTTAATGAGTTGTAGTAAGCTGCGGGTGAAGTTACAGCAGTATTTCCCCTGAAACGTGGGTAGACAACAGTGGTGATGAGACTCTAACCGGGTTCTCAAATTATACTTTTTTTGCTTCAATGTAGCTGCAGATAATTTTGCAACAGCATTTTTTTCCTACAACACTGGTAAAAATTGGCTCACATAAATACATGTTGGTTCAGTTAATGTCATACTTAAAAAAAAAAAAAGGAACTTAAGTTGTTTTTTTTTTTTTTTTTACCAAAACCTCCTGTAGTCAGTTTTTATTTGAGGTGTTCAGTCTTCTCTGTACTTATTGGTACCTCAGTGGCCCCACATCTCCCAAAACAATTTTCAGCCCCACAAGTGAGTTACGTTATTTTGGATATCAGTTGTAATAGCTTAATACCAGACTCCATGTTTAGGATATCTTGTTTATTTTCCTCCCTCACTGTCCCATGATTTCCCTTTTGAGCCATTAGAACTCAAGCATTGATTGGGTGGTACTGCAACAAAAGTCATTCTTGCATCATTCACCTTTTTTAATGCTTTTTGTTTTTCTTTTCTTACGAAATGCATTGAGAAGGCACAAGGTATTTCAATGACTTGTTAATCACTCTGTCCTCTACTGTTGTAACGTGGAAATACATGCAGGGGTTATAAAATTCAATAAATTGAACTTAAATTTATGATGCCTGGTGTGTTTTTTTGTTTTGTTTTTGTTTTAGGCTATTCCTCTTGTTATATTACATTGTTCACATGATTCAAATAGATAATACATCTGTAGTTACCGGAACAGAGAAGGGTGCAGACGATTTGGTACAAGTCAGCATTAAAGCACTGTTGTGTTGGTGAAAACCTCGAGGCGGCATAGAAAGTCCCCCGAGGGTGAGTTCAATCTGTACAATCCAATTCAACAACCCTGAGGTTTATTGTTGTCAGTCAGAGGTTATGATTCAGCTTTGGTACCTTTTTCATAATGCAATAAAATTCAGTGACACAACGGTGCAATGTGCTGCACTGCTGTCGACCAATCTACACTTCTGACACGCACACTTCCCAACAAAACCTCCACTGTCGACTTGAGGCTTAATTTGGTGTTGTGATTTACAGCGTCAGGATTGGCTGTCTACTCCTCCAAACCCTTTGACCTGCTGCCACAGATGTGCACACTAATCCCTCATTACACTGTACAGTGAAAGCCACAAATTCAATGAGCTGTATTTTTAGAACGCTGTGACTTGGCCTGGAGGGCCTCTGGCTAACATTTGACCTTGAAGGTATTTTTTTTGTTTTTTTCTACTATGCAGCCGCTCTGCAGCCAGAATATGAACTCCCGCCCCCCCTGAGGCGGACCGGACGCCGATTAGCCAATGGCGTTTGAGCCTGAGCGTGACGCAATCGACGTAAAACCACGCCTTCGAATCTCCGCGCACAGTGAATGGCTGACAGGTGTTTCTGCCAATCGTTGGCGAGGGCCGCGATCCGCCATCCAATCATAACGTGTCCTGAGGAAAGCGTCACTCGTGTCTTCCTCTTCTTCTTCGGCGCTGCCGAGTTCAACTTCCGGCTGCATCGTCCTCTGGAAGCCACAACGTGAGTAGCTGTCGTTGCCTGTGTGCTTCATGTGACGAACATATTAGCTGTTTTTTTTTTGTTTGTTAGTTGGCCTTTGTTTTCCTTCGCCAGCAGCGACTGTATGCTTTAAGGCGGCCGGCTGCTGGGTGAACGGCCAGTGAGCCGCACTGCAATAAGCGGCGCTAAGGAGCTAGCTTAGCTAACGCGTTCACAGCGGCGTGTAGGTGAGGCGGGTTTCATTCATTCAAACGTTAACTGCGTCTAATGGAGACGGTAGCGAGGGATAACTGTCTCCTTCCTTATTTCCACCACATGGCGTTGTTGTTGTTGTTGTTGTGTTGGTAGCCGGTCGGTGTTACCTGCTGCCGCTCTGGCTTCATGATGAATGAGCCTGATCTGTGTGAAAGGTTAAAGGGCCACTCCGCCGACTGCAGCGTAAACGCACGAAGATCAGATCGCTCATTATGGGTTAGTGTGTGTTAGTGTCACTCAGCCTGCGGTCCATCTCGCAGGTGTCTGTTTGTCTTTGTCTCTGGTGTTAGCTTTTATTTTTTATTTTTTGTAACAGAATAACCCTAATGATGTCATCAGGGTATGTTCTTTGTCTATGGGAGTCGACGTAATTACCAGTTTCTAACTTGCAAATGCTGTATGCCTCAACATGAAATTCTTCTGGAAAGAAAAATCTGACTTGACATTTAATTCTAAGTGCATGAAAAAGCAGGTCTTATCTGCTTAGCCAGCCGTACGAGGTCATGAAACCAAAGGTGAATGGATGTGATGCTGTACTGTCAGCACGCTCTGTTTTTAATCCCGACACGATCAACTCAACAGTCTCACAACTGTCTTTGTTGCCTGACAGTTGTCGGGTGACTGTCTCCCATCCTTCCTTCAGGGCATGAATGCTGCATTGTAGCGTGAAATCTTTAACGGAAGGAAGCTGCATTACAGATTAGACATGTGGAGCTTGAATGCCATCGGATCATGTGAAATGTAGGATCCAGAATATTTGCGGCAGGACCCATACTGGGGAAATATTCAGGCACTCGCAGTCTCTCTTGCTTTATCCCTTTAATATCTCTGTCAGAATGGGCAGTGTGTTGGCTGCCAGCTCCCCCAACCCTCCACCACCAGCCTCTGGCGGTGCTCCTGCCCCGGGGTTGACGGTGCCACCGGGCTTTGGGATGCCTCCTGTTTCCTCAGTTATACCCCCCCCTGAGGCATCCTCTGGACAGCAACAGGAGTCAGAAAACTCTTTGCCTAACCCCGGTGCATTTGATGAGTGTCATCGCAAGTGCAAAGGTAAATGAGATGATTGAGGCGTGGCTCAAGGAGTCAGTCTTGCTTGTGATAAATTACCTGCTGTTGCTTTCCTGTGTTTCCTTTTTTGCATCTAACGGCGTCTGCATGCGTTTTTCCTATCAGAGGTTTTCCCTATGCAGATGGAAGGCGTCAGGCTAGTTGTCAACAAGGGCCTTAGCAACCACTTCCAGGTCAGTTAAGATCCTTTTTACATTAGATACTACATTTTCCTTTTGACTTACTGATGTGTGTTCTCTGATAATTGAGCTACATTGACTTCGTATGCCTTAAATGCAGGTTCTCCAGTCATTGGGTAGTGTGAGACTAAATTAATCAAATGCAAACTGTAATTAAGCAATTTCCACTTTGGATCAGACCAAAGAAAGTGAACTGCAAATGTTTTTAAAGGTGCATTTTTAACTGTGGCCTTTAAAACTCTCTTTAAGGTGAATCACACAGTCTTGCTGAGCACCATGGCAGATTCCACCTACAGGTTTGGTGCAACGTACGTTGGAACGAAGCAGACGGGTCCAGCAGAGGTGAGCTGCAGGAGTCACAGTGATTCCCACCTCTGAGACGATTTGATGTGAATGCACTGCCTCTTTTTGCTCAGTTTTTCCCAGTCATGGTGGGAGACATGGACAACAGCGGCAGCCTTAACGCCCAGATCATCCACCAGATCTCCAACAGAGTCCGAACCAAATTGGCATTCCAGGTAACGCTCCAAAAACCTTTCCCCCATAATTTTTAATACCACCATAACACAACCATACTATGTTTGTACTTTGTTGGTTTATTTCTATTTCCCCGATGTCTCTCACTGTGCATGTTTACTGGAGCTAAAACGATAAATCAGACAGGTAGATTATTATTAATTATTATTATTATGGCCGATATATTATATCGGCATCTATCTTGGTTGATGAGTAACAAGAAATTGCTATACAGAAATGCCAAAAGATATGTTTAAATGTATTTAGAAACCGTTGCCTCATTGCAAAGCTTGTCCACCACAGAGTGCTGGAAAGTTTAGTTTTACACTGTAGAGTGTCTCGTTCGTTATGTATCTTAAATAACCAAATTAAACAGATCTTTACCAAAAATGTTTGTGTGTTATGAGTAATATAAAAATAATTATCAGCCGATGTATCATCAGGTTTAATAAAACTAATATCAAATTCAGTATCTGACCGTTGGGCTGTAATGTTAACTTTGTCAAACTCTGTCATGTCCTCAGACACAACAACAGAAGTTTGTGAACTGGCAAGGAGACGCTGAGATCAAGGGAGAAGATTTTACCGCAACGATCACACTTGGAAACCCAGACGTCCTTGTCGGCTCTGGTAGGTCTTCAGTCAGTAAAGCGATCCAGTCTGCGGACCGAAAGACTAAAATTACTTTCCATCCGTAAATGTTTTAGGGTTGTTTTTTAATTTTCTGAAATCTAATTTGACCAAAACAAAGAATTGTTCTGAACCCAAACACCTCTCGCCGTTGTCCACCTGACAGGTATCGTTGTAACACACTACCTCCAGTCCATAACGCCGGCTCTGGCTCTGGGAGGGGAGCTGGTTTATCACCGTAGGCCAGGAGAGGAGGGCACAGTGATGTCGTTAGTTGGCAGGTACACAGGTGAGACCATTATTATAAGCACGTTGTCTTGGATTTACTTGGACTTAAAGATCATCATTGATCCTTTCTTATTTAATTTTATTGATTTGGTTAAACCAGTACTGACTTGACCTCCCTCTGTACAGGCAGTAACTACATCGCCACGTTGACTCTCGGCTCAGCGGGGGCTCATGCGTCATACTATCACAAAGCCAACGAGCAGGTAACCTTGCTGTCTCTTACGTGTCCTGTTCGTCAGACTCAGTCAAATAAATGTGCAGCTTTTGTTTGTTGGTTTCAAGATGAGACTGATTATTCAGGCAGTATTAGGTTACTAAGAATTCACCTAACAGTAGTCGTGTTTCCATAAATAATTTTATGTGTATCGCGTTAGAAAAGCTGTATGGAAAAGACAAAATTCAATAAAGCTTATCCTATACAGCCAACTTCTGACCAAACTAGGTTTTACAACAAGCAGAGTTTATTCGCTCCAAACCAGCTGATGGAAACGAACCTCATTTCAAAAGTTCACTTAAGATTTGCTTGACAGTTGAATGGAAACACACATACTGGTATCCATATTTATTCATGTTAAACTTGACCTACCTTGTTGTGCTGTCTTATTTGAAGTGGACATGCATGACTTCCATACAAAAATCACTCCAGATGTATACAATTGTGTTTTTTTTGTAAATGGGGTTTCTGCTTAATTCTCCTACACATTGAGTCACTTTACAAAACTGGCCTTTCGAATACTAAGCATGATTGTTTCAAATTGTACTTTTTGTCCCGTGCAGTAAAGATGACCTCCTTCATAATTACATAAAATAAGTTGTATGTGTGTCGTCTCTTCAACAGCTGCAGGTCGGTGTGGAGTTTGAGGGCAGCACCCGCATGCAAGACACCAGTGTGTCATTCGGCTACCAGCTAGATGTGCCTAAAGCCAATTTACTGTTTAAAGGTACGACGTGTTTAAACTCTATTTCTGTGGAAATGCATGTACATTCATTACCACAGTGATAAACCTGCACCTTTTTTTTGTTTGTTTGTTTTTTACCAGCCAAATATGTTGTTGGATTTATAAGCCGTTGTTAAAATTGAACAGCAGGTGACATTTGGATCCTGATTATGTTTATTCATCCAGCAGCGTTTGTACAAAGCCATGAAAGTTTGGAAATGCTTAATTTTAACCGTTGTTTTTTCCAAGGAATATGCTTAAATTTGAATATACTAATACTTAAACTGAAATGATGCCATTGCTCTTGTTTCAGGTTCACTAGACAGCAACTGGGTCGTTGGTGCAACGTTAGAAAAGAAGCTGCTCCCGCTGCCGCTCTCGCTGGTCCTCTGCACCTTCCTCAACCACCGCAAGAACAAGTTCCAGTGCGGTTTTGGCATCACTATCGGTTAGACTGACTGAGCGGCGGGCAGTCGACCCGCAGACTGACTTCACCTAACGGACAGACTCACTATGGACGAGCAGACTAGACCATGTACAACACCGTGTGTCCCATCGCCTCAATGTGTCATTCGATTCGGCCAATATCATGTTATTGGTTTTTTGGCTTTCCCCAGATTGTTTCATCAAATGTGGTGAATTGAAGGTAATACTGTAAATCTAATGCACATAATCACATAAGATGAACGCCTGATTGATCAGAAGTGTAATAAATAATGTGACCGTGCAGGAATTTGTTGACTGCAGACTCTCGACACACACGAACCCATAGACCGTAAAAAAGACGTAACCCATTAAGAGACATTAGAGCTCTTTGTTTTTGTCACTGAGTTCAGTGCCTGTCGCTCCAGTTTTGACTTTTATTCTTGTTTGTTTTTTGTTTTATTTACTGTAAAGTCTCTTGACGTGCAGTGAAATAGTCGTTGTCATTTGCTTGTTTTAAAGGTGATTTATTGGTTCCAGACAAGTTTACCAGCTACCAGGAAGGAGTGTACTGTACCGCATGTGACGTTCACAGTCCATCACGTGTTTTGTTGCCTTTTTTTATATGTTATATACATATGGAACCGTATATATGACCTGTATATACCTCTTGGAAACTGATAAATACAATTTCTTACAAAAAGGACACGCTTTTGGTCATCTCTGCTGGAGTGTGAGTTCATGTGAACTTTGTGAGGAGTGCCCTTAAACCCCCAACCCCTGGCAGGTTTGTGTAGCAGGTGTTTCCAGTAGAAATGAGATTCAGGTGAGTAAAGTAAAGAGTCAGTGGTCACATATCAGTTACTCTGTTTGACTGAGTTTTGAAATAATGTGAATCAAACTATGATAGTTTTATTATGAACATAGATTCTACGATTTTGTTAGTGGTGTGATCTTTCCTAAAAATACTTAGTTTGGGTCCCTGCATGTGATTTAATAGAGTGGATAAATATATTAAGCGCAATGATTAGTTCTTGAACCTGGTAATGACTGGATTCCCTTTAAAAAAATAAATAAATAAATAAAAAACATCTATTTTTTACTATATTTTGTTTTTACATACAGGAAATACATTGTTTTAATGTGTGTGCTCATTCTTATTTAAATGCTTGATGTAATTAGCATTTAGGTTAATTTAAAAAATATTGCTAAATAAACTTTGGTGGCTGTAGGCATGGCTTCCTATTCTCTTTAGTTTTTCAAGTTAAGAGTGAGCACAGAAAAGGCATAAAAAGTCACACGTCCTTATAATCCTGTATTATAAAACAGTTCTCCTGGAGCTGGCTTGGCTTCAGCATGTTGCCCAAAGGCTCCTCGGCAGTGTGTTGGCCGGTGACGTACTGGCTTCTTCAGCATTAGGCCCACTGAGTGAACGCTGTCGAATGGTTCAAAGTAACAGTGTTGGTTTCTGTGTTTGTGTTGTATTTTACTCGCTCTTCTGTGAAGAACTGGCGCAGGTCTTCACAGCCAATTAAGACTCCAAACAGCTGAAGTTTTTCAGTAGATTTTTAATTTAATGAAATATACATTGGGTACATTTAAAATAAATATCTGGTGTGTGGAGGCTGATCATGGATCCTTTCTACTCTGTCTTCTTAGTGAAGGACTCCCACAGAGCAGCCAGCTGAGCCTGCAGGTCCTGAGCACTGGTGTCCAGCTTGGACTTCAGCTCCTCTCCGAATGGAGCCAGCTTCTGCTGGATCTCCTGGGTTTTCTGGTTCAGCTGGGACTCAAAGCTCTGGGCCAGTGGGATCACGCTCCTCTGAAACTCCTCCAGGCTCTGCTCCATCTTCTCCTTCATCTTCTCGGTGTAGGGATCCATCTGGGCCTGCAGCTGGTCCATGCTCGTATCCAGCTGCGCCTTCAGCTCCTGGGTCTTCTGCAGCAGGACGGCCTTCAGGGCCTCTGGGTCCATGGCGTCAGCGTAGGGGGCTGCTTCCATCTTCAGCTCCTCCACCTGCCTCTGCAGTTGTGCCACCACCTCTTCAGCATAGGGCTGCAGGCTAGTGCTCACGGCGGTCAGATCCTTCTCCAGGCGAGCCTTCAGCTGCTCGGCCTGCTGAGTAAACTGAGTCATGAAGTTCTGGGTCAGAGGGGCCGCCTGAGTTCTCAGAGCAACAATGTACTGATTCACTATGTCAGCACTCTGAGAGATCCTGGCACTGAAAGACAGAAACAAAGTCTTATTAAATTGAAACATATATAATATTACTAATGCCTTTAGTTGTCTTCATCACGTTGACTCTTACTTCACGTCCTGTCCCAGCTCAGACCCTCTGATCTGCTTCAGGGAGTCCTCAGCAGTGAGCGTCGCTTTAGCAACGTAGTCCCAGAAAGCATCTTTCACCATATCCAGATTGCTCTTGGTCGGCTCCTGCCACAGGATGTTGGCATTGCAAGCTGTGGATAAAACAGCAGATTTAGCACAGAGGTTTGGCAGAACCTAAACAAGTGTTCACCAGATTTCATTTCAAAGGAAACACTCACTCACCGGAGAGAACAGCAAGAGCGAGAACCGCAACTACCTTCATGATTGAATTTGACTGCTGGATAAAGAAATGTACAAAACATAAATGCATGTAAAAATCTATAATCTGACATTTAATGTAGTCATGAATTTATAAAACGTGTTTTAATAATAATAAAATGTGTTACCTTACAGGGGGCAGCTGGTCTCTTTGTCACTCTGATGACTTGTGTTGAGGAGATGGCCGTTCAGAGTTTTTATAGCCACATTAACGGGTAAAGTCCTTCTGCGGTTGCCCTGCTGGACAGACTTTTGTCACTGCTGTCACTCCACGTCGTAATGTAAGTGACGTTACCTTCCTCTGGCATCTGAATGAGTTACCTAATGGTTTATACGTCTAAAAACAGCATCAGCAGTCAAACAGAAGGCAGTGACGACTGAGCAAAAGCATATTCAGATCTGTTAAAGACGTAACGCAGTAACTTTAATGTGCTAGCAAACGCATGCAGCAGATATGGAGCAACGTTGGCATCTGGAGTCGTGTTTCTGGCCACCCGACAAATTTGAGTCTGTGTTTGGTGCTGAGCAGGTTGTGTTCAGTGGGCTTTTAGAGCTTTAAATAAGGTGGGTGAGAGCACTGAGACTGAGATTTAAAGGCCGTAAAACCAAAACAATGAGCTGAAAGGTGGAAAAGAAATATGATAATGATACTCTTCTGTGGGTTTCTCACTACGAGTGACACCTTTTATGTTGCATTTAATAATTTAACCTTTTGTTAATCTAAAGTATTGACCAGTGCAGCTTTAATTAAAACTACAGAAGTATTAGGAGTGTCTCTCTGTATAGTGCAGGACAGATTAGACACTGCTTTATTAGTTTATTAATATGTATTTAACAGTTTAAAGGTTGATGTTAGTGTACTCTGGAGAGGAGGGCACAAATAGCATAAATCTGTCCAAAAATGAATGTATTCTGCTGTGCAGTTTTTTATCATTTAAGGTATTAGCTCTTCTCTAAAATGTTAGATACATGCATCTTGTAGAGGAAAATAGTATTTATTTGCCACTTTTTTCCATCTTTAGCTTCTCCATGTCTCGTTATAACTCCTATTAAAGGTCTTTGTGTGCGTCATGTGGAAACAGCGGGGTGTTTATCAGCAGTTTCTCCTGAGAGGAAGACTTTCTTGTCTTATCAGTTTGTTGGGAGGGGATCGCTGCATACGGAAACATTACATTCCTCAGTAAAGATAATCTGCAGGTCAGTTGGCACAACAGGATCAAAGTCCTGCACATTTCACTGACCTGTTGGACAACAACAGTTTGTCTACGTAAATTCAAGTGAATCATCTGCGCTTCCTCAGGATGCTTGTAATAACGACTACTCATCTAGCGCCATCATCAGGTCAAAATTTGATTTCAATACTTTGGTTTATGACAAAATACCTGCAAACCTAAAGACAATCCCATCAGTTAGCATGCAAACATGCTAAACTAAAACCGATGAACATGATAAACATGTAACCTGCTAAACATCAGCGTGATGGCATTGTCACTGTGAACATGTTAGGATGCTAATGGTAGCATTTAGCTCAAAGTACAGCCTCGCAGAGCCGCTATAAAGAGTCTACAGCCATGCATACAATTAGGCATTTTAAACTTTACTTTAATTTTGAAATGTATTAATGTTTTTCTGATAATAGATCTAGAAAGTGTCGCATAAAGACAGACATTACCAAATAAAAGTCAAACATTCCTTTAAAATAATATCTGAGCTAAAATCTTGCCCTGGAATCCTTCTGATGCATAATGACATAATGTACATGAGGTTTCGTCACTCGGTGCTGATGTCGTTCCGGCTGTACACAGTTGTGATGTGGAAGCAGCAGTGACAGCACGGCACCGAGCGTTGGACTTTACTCCCGTGTTTCCTCCGTACGACTCGGCTGCCTATATATGCTGAGCCATGAGTGCACACACACTCCATATTCACACACCAGGTAAGACACCAGGAAGAGGATGTCACCTTTCAGGTTATGTGAAAAGGAAACCACAAAGAGCTAATTCTATATGTTTCTTTTCAGCTGCTGTCTCAGTCATGAAGGTCCTCGTGGTGCTCGCCCTCGCTGTTTTCACTGGTACGAAGGTTTTGGTAGTTTTGGTGAAAATCAACAAGTAAATCATTTAAGTTGGAGCAAGAAGTATTCGGCATTCCACATGTGGCAACAAATGCTTTCACAACTGTTCTTTCAGCAGGTTGCAATGCCGTCATCGTGTTGCGAATGCAGCCCGAGCACCAGGCCGACATGGTGAAAGATGCTTTCTGGGACTACGTTGCCAAGGCGACCACGACCGCCGAGGACTCCCTGAAGCAGATCAGACAGTCCAAGCTGGGCAAGGAAGTGAAGTAAGATTCTCAAAATGATAAAGACGCACTCATTAAAGCCCTGGAGGAACTTGACGCCCAAAACTTGAGAATCTGAAGTATTTCTCTATAATGTAAAATATTCATGACTAAATAAGCAGTTTAAGTTAAGTTAATGTGCTTCATCTGGCCTTTTTTTGATCAGATTTGTTTGGCACTAACTGTCACCAGATACAAATGTTGCTTAATCCTCATTAGTGCGTGAAAGTGTGTGACATCGCCGTGGTCTAACTCCCTCGCCCACTCTGCACATGTGAGAAGACCACAGAGAGAAAAAAATAAGACAAATGTGAAATAACCAAAGCTGTTCAAAATTGTGTGTTCGTACAAGACTCCATTACTCAGGCCTTTAGAAATGAACATTTTCATTGGATTTCTTAGTTTTTGTTTTTGTAAGTCGTTGTTCTGAGTTTCAGCTCGGAGAGGATGATGAATAAATGAAGAGGGTTTCACGACTCGTTCAAAGTCTTTGTTTCGGTTTGTGTCTCTGCAGCAACCTCATCTCTGAGAGCACCGACGCCGTCAACAAGCTCACAGATGCTCTCCGTACTCAGGTGGCCCCTCTGACCCAGGACCTCATGTCTAAGTTTACCCAGGAGGCCGAGCAGCTGAAGATCCGTCTGGAGAAGGATCTGACCGCCGTGAAATCCCATCTGCAGCCCTACACTGAGGAGATGGTGGCACAACTCCAGAGGCAGGTGGAGGAGCTGAAGAAGGAAGTAGCCCCCTACGCTGACGCCATGGACCCAGAGGCCCTGAAGGCCGTCCTGCTGCAGAAGACCCAGGAGCTGAAGGCGCAGCTGGATACGAGCATGGACCAGCTGCAGGCCCAGATGGTTCCCTACACCGAGGAGGTGAAGGAGAAGATGAAGCAGAGCCTGGAGGAGTTTCAGAGGAGCGTGATCCCACTGGCCCAGAGCTTTGAGTCCCAGCTGAACCAGAAAACCCAGGAGATCCAGCAGAAGCTGGCGCCATTCGGAGAGGATCTGAGGGCCACGCTGGACACCGATGCCCAGAATCTGAAGAGGCAGCTGGATGATCTGTGGAAGTCCTTCACTAAGCTGACCCAGTAAACAGACAAATACTCTGCTCCCTGATCAGTTCTCTCTGTTGCCTCAGGGTGGCGTTCATGGGACAGATAAAAAGTGCAATACTTAATTTTCTATGTTTTTATACTGATGAAAGACCTTCTGAGTAATGCCAGTATTTTCTCTGCTGTGTTACTGTTTACAACTCTAAGCTTTCATCTGTACAACAATAAATAGGTTAAATGTATTTCGTGTTGTCACTCTTCATATTTGAATTCAAAAAAGAGTATTTTGTTGCTATAAATTCAGGAATGTAACTATAGCCAACATTTTCAGCCAGAGACATTTATGCATCAAAGATTATCTCACGTGGGTATATTGAGGCAAAGACTGTAACATTTAGGAGAAGAAATAACACACTTACGAATGACAAGCTGAATTCCTAAACACACACTTGCTCACTCAGGGGTTTTTCTGCGAAAGTCCTATTTGCTGTTATCTGCTGTGACCTGTTGCTAATGTTAGCGAATGCTAGAAAACTTTAAATAGACTTTGCTGTCTGACTGACATTGCTGAGTCAGATTGTTTTTCAGACTTTACAGCTGTATTTGCAGTTTATCTTTGTCTTTTGTCTTTGCTGTTCAGTGTCGTACATAGCCAAATGCCACCAAGGTGCGCACTGGGATGCCCCCACGGTAGATAAAACATAGCAAGAGTGGTCGTTAGTTTAACACATTTAGTTCACCGGTCACCAAAACCATGAGCACGTTCAATGAGCATGCTATTTTTAGCGCGTTCATGCACAACACTGAAAGCGCCTTTGACAGGAGGAAACGTAATGCGGTGCTATACGCTGTCCTAAATGCTAGAACAGGGTTTGTAACTGTTTCACGATAAATGCATCACCACCCCTTTTTATTTGTAGTTCAGACAACCTGAGTCTGCCACTCAGCTGGCTTGTTGAACGGCTTCAAGTGACGGTTAGTTCTGCCAACAGGAAATCATCAAACACAAAAGGCAGAGCGGTGACAGAGAAAGAAAGTGTGCAAAATAAAAAGCAACAAATAGCAGTTGAGGTATAGAACTGTTGAGGGGTAGTTTCCACTGCTGCTTCTCCAAAAATAGGCAAAACATCACCACAATAAATCAACAATTTGACAATGTATGATAAACAATTCCCCACTATAACTTCTTGATGATGATGAGGAAGATACCAATGTGTAACCAAAGGGTTCCTGTAGAAGCAGAGAAGGGATTTCTGGCACCACTTCGCCTTCTTCCAAGGTGCACGGAGAAGGGAAACGGTCTGAAGAGGTCAAAAGTCCAGCAACACTTGTAGCATGAAGGACAGCTTTACTGTCAGACCAACGTGTTTCCACTTGTAGCCTTCATCATGGTCATCCGGTGGATGAGGATGAGGATGACCCTGATAATGTGTTGCTGGAGTTATGACTTTCTTACCAAAAAGTCTTGAAACAGCCGGAGTTGCACAAAATATCAAATCTTACATTTTGAAGCAAATATCCTGAATATTCAAAGGGCCAAGCTGATACAAAAGCTAAACAAACACAAGCTTGTTGCCTGGTCCCCAAACCTTTTGGCTTGTGACTTGTCTAAATAAACCATTTTCTTTAATATTTTTTAGCGGCCCGAAGAGGTCAAATTATCCAGTACTGCACTAGAAGGAAAGATGATAAAGAAAAAGCAAAAATTTGAGGAAAGTATGGAAAAATACAGGATTTTGTGAGAAAGAAATAGTTTTTTTTTCTGCTTTTATATCCAGTTTATCATCTCATAACCCCTTTATTTTGCATCACCTTGTGGGGTCCTGACAACAAGGTTAGGAGCCTGTACATATTAATGCACCGAAAGCACTCGTGTATTTATTAACGTATGGCCTAAAGTCTCCACACTTACAGACAATAATGTTATTCATTGATTACCCCAATCTGCATTAACAGTAGTTTATTGGAAGGTTTCCCATCTTACAAACATTTTATAAATGCAGACAGCGGTTGTTAAAGCAGACTATGAACCAGATCGTCTGGACAATGATATGACACAAGAATGACCTTTGGCCTTTTCGCTGTTGTGCTATCAATAGCACTGTGGTTGTGAGAGACAAGGTCAGTGTAAAATTCAGAGTTTCTCCTGATGATCTGATGGTGCAGTCGCACCTTTCTGCACCTGGAAGGGAAGAAGAGTTTATCAGAGAAGAGTTCACAGTTTATCTAAGGAACTGTACTAATCTATTAGCACTGAAATGAAACGGTTCCACGTGTGATTCGGAGGCTTTAACCCCGATGCAAACTCTGACCAGATGTTTTGCGTGTTCCTAATTGCTTGCTTGTACTTTCAGTGTGCGACGTGGAGACAACATGGCACACACACACACACACACACACACACACACAGCAATAAAAGATGACAACAACACAGTGCATGCTGAGAACTTCGGACTCGGGTCAGCAATCCTCCTGACATTTATGGATCGCATCAATGCCCCCTGAACTGTATAAATACAGAGTGACAAGCTCAGTCAGGCTCACAGACGTCACAGATCGGGATCGCTGAGGTATGGCGCGAGTCATTTCTATAAATCTTTAACAAGACGGTTGGTCTTGGAGTAGCTGAATTAAGTTTTCTGATTTGTTTTTAATTCTGTCAAATCATTGTATGTTTATTTAAACTTGATGTGCAAAGAGTTTGATTGAAAAAAAAACCCCAGTGGATAACAATTTTGAAGAATTCACAAACATGTCGGTGATTCAGGCGGTTAAAATGTAATACATGAGTTTAAAAAGATAACTTTTGAAATAAATGTTCAACGGGTCAATATTTTAGCTTTTTGTAAGCAAACTGCTAAACTTACTAATATCTGTAAGCCAGTGTTGCGATGGTTTTAACATTTTAATTACATTATATTCCAGGTGTCCTTCTTTCTGATCATCATGAAGATGTTTGCAGTAATCTTTGTGCTGGCTGTCCTCTCAGGTGAGCTCAAAATGTCTAATTATGGACATGTAGTCCACATACAGGTCCAGATTTTATAAAGCAAGAATGGCTTCAGAGCTGAAGAGAAATCCTTGGATGAAATGATACAGTTTGCCACCAGTGACAGAAATACGGTGTTTTATCTTTTAGCCTAAAGATGAAGAAGTGAATATGTGAGGTGTTTTTCTCTCTGTGCAAACCAGGCTGCCATGCAAGAAGTGTGTCTCAGGATGACGGCAGGAGCCCCTGGGAGGCCGCAGTCGACAAGTTCAAGGATTATTTCACAGATCTGAACGTGAAGGCCGATGAGGTGGTGAAGGACATCAAGAGCTCGCAGATCAGCAGAGAACTGGAGTGAGTTCATTAACGTCTCACTGATGAATGTGGCAAAAGTTATCAGAGTAATGAATCAGGAATAACTCGCTGAACATGTGCATGACCTTCTATGAGAATATTTTATGCACTTATCTGTATCTGTGTTCTCGTCAGACTGATTCAAGTGTGTTGGACTGAGGGAAAAGCATCAACACAAAGCTGTTAGACGTCAGTTACCCAACATACATTCGGCCCTCGGCTGAGTGTGAGGAGGTTAATCAGCATGTGTCCATTTTTTTGTTAAAAATCCTTTTGCATTGATGTCTTGGACACGGAAGGGCTCGGTACAAACGGGTCTCCTGTAGATAGAGCTACATCTCTGCTGCTATTATTTTTATATTTCACAAAGAAAATTTAGATTTTTATTTCCCTTTTTCATCTGGAAAAAGGTCTTGATTTGCTCTTGACCCCCTTTGGATCCCAAAAGCTTCACAAAATCACGAACAAAAATCCCTTGACTCATCTATCTCGCACCCCCCCCACAACAGCACTCTGATCCAGGACAGCATGTCTGAGCTGGCCATGTACAAGGACGACGTGCAGACCAAGCTGGCCCCCTACACTCAGGAGGCGGCCGAGCGTCTGGGCACAGACCTGCAGAAGCTGATGGACAAACTCCGCGACCACATGAGCGAGGGCCGGGAGCAGATGGAGAAGTACAGCCAGGAGCTGCAGACCATGGTGGAGCAGAACACCGACGACGTCAGGGTCAGGGTCTCCGCCTACACCCGCAAGCTGAAGAAACGCCTCAGCAAGGACACGCAGGAGATCAAAAGGTGAGTGAAAGCCGCTGGGGCAGAGAGGCGAGGGACGTTCACTGGAGGCTGATGGGGAACTCTGTCCAGTGAGACGCTCACATCCAACTTCTACCAACTGAAATTATAAGAACTTTTAATTCTTTTATTGAGCTTTATTAATTTCTCCTGAGAGGATTTCCAAGAACTAATCAGACTACAGTTTCATTTCTTTACTATGGACAAAACAATTAATCTGAAAAATCTATCGATAATGAAAATAATTAGTTAGTTGCAGTGGGGCGTTACTTCTAATGAGACAAATATTCTATATATTCATGTCTTTTATGATCTTTTTTGGGGTGTCCATGCTACCTTTTACCTCATCTGCTGCCTGAAAAAGAAAAATGAATTTAATGATCAGTGTCGAAAAAAAGGTTTTTGAGTCTTATTCTTCACTCAGTTCAACGTGTTCTGTCTCACAGACAAGTTTCCGAGTACTTTGAGGAGCTTCAGTCCCGCACCTCAGACAACATGGAGGACATGAGGACGCGTTTCGACCCTTACTTTGCTCAAGTGCGCGACAACGCCCAGGCGAAGCTCACCACCCTGAATGATCTGCTGAGGTCGCAGGTGGAGAACATGAAGGACACGATTCAGGCAACGGCTGAGGACATCAAGGAGCGCTTCGAGAAAACCGCTGAAGACCTGCGATCCACCCTGGAGGACAAGATGGAGGAGCTCAACAACTGGTTTCAGCCATTTGTCTCCAAGTTCAGTGGTAGCATGTAAAACCATGTAATAAAAACAGGTTGGACTGCCAGTTCATCCATCCCTTTATCTGGTGTCAAAACCACCTGTGTAAAAACTGTCCAAGGATTCATAAATAAAGATACTCAGCAACGAAGAGGGAAGTCCTCTTATCCAAATCATTGTTTGTCCTTTTACCCATATTAGATTATTCAAAAGGATTTTAAAATGTCTCACTTTTGGGGATGAATGTGCGGAGAGCAACACACAGACTGCACTGGGATTGTTTCATTTTTCTAAAAGCAGAAACATGTGCCACTGGGATATTTCCAAAGATGCTACAGTATAATACATTTTTAAACGTCCCATAAAAACTCTGCACACAGTAACTTTACTGAGACGAGTGACTGACCTTCATGTAACCATCAACACAAAAAAAAAATAAAAATCCACCAGAGAAAAATCATGATGGTGTCCACTTTTTACTGAAAAGCTATTACATGACAAAAGATTCTCAGGGATCAATATAGTTTAGGAATATATTTTACATGTATGATCTATGATTCTTCAGTCCAACAACTCTACATATTTAATCCGCATCATTTATCTATATTAATCAATCAAAAACATGCATAAACCGTCATTTTTCATTTGAAGTTTTGTAACTGCAGATGTTGAGAGGCTGACCGCACGTGAGGCGAAGGCACGGTGAAACCACACTTGTACGCCTACGTCATTTGCACATCCAATCATATTTCTTCGTGCATTCCTTCCAACCAATCACAGCGGCTCGACTATACGTTCGGTTGTCCAGTGTTGTCGTTTCCAAACATGGCCATCAGGTTCAAAGCAGACCGGTTTATATGTCTCCCTGATTGTTGAGTTCCGTCACGATGGGCAGCCTTTGCAGAGAAGTCATCACTCTTCAGCTGGGACATTATTCGAACTTTGTCGGGACTCACTGGTGGAATTTACAGGTGAGGAATACAGTAGCGGCTAACGCCGATGTAGCTAGCTGGCGTTAGCTTTGCATGTGTTGTCAAACTTCAGAGGCGACGGTCTGTTTCTGCTCTGAGCTGTTAGCAAATGTTAGCAGCACCATGAATGTGCATGTCATGGTCATTTTAACAGGCCGAGGACATGCGATGTAATTCAGCTGGCACACCGGAGTGAGAGCAGCAAGCTAACGTTAGCCACATGATGCTAAAGCTTATTGTGAAGGGCCAGGTCAGAACTCTGATCGGACAACGAGACTTTTTAGAGACGGAAATTGGTCAGATACTTAAGTAGAAGTTACAGATGAATCACTCCACATGGCAACTTAAAGTTGGTTTAGATAAATACATAAATTAGCCACGGTTTTAGTGATGGAGATTGCTTAGTCACCGGTGATTTGTTTTTTACAGAGTCGGACTAAACAGTAAATGTCAGAAAACATGTGCTTGGATTTTATAGGCCCACGTGTTCAGAATGAATGCACATGAAGTGAGGATTCATCAGTGGATTTACAGCCTTGTCCATGAGCCCTCTTCCCAATGCTCCACAGCAATCTGGCCAACCAGCAATCCCAGAATAAATTCTATTGCCTGCACATCCCAACAGCCAGGGTCTGAAACCAAAACAAAGTCCTGCATAAAATCCTAATTACATTGTTGTTGTCGTTCTGCAACTAGCTGGACTTCATCATAACATCAATGCTGATACGTTAATAAAAACTATTATCATCTGCAGGCATCGTCGCCACATTAATACTAGTATTGAACTAGAGGTAACTGCCAGTTTTCAGTCTGTTTCTTTGCAGACGTGTGACGTTACGATGCTGATTAGTTTGTGACGGAGAAATGACGATGGGCTTGTCTTTGTTTGCAGGATGCGGCTTTATCGTACGACCCGGCGACGCCACCGGATGACATCCAGAGCGACGTCGTGTTTCGTGAGGGCCAGACTCTGGGCGGACATGTCACCCACACACCTCGCCTCATTGCCATGGACCTCAAAGGTGACCTCTCCTATCGCATTTCTTTATTAAGGCTGACAACGTCTTCTGTGCTCCAGGGGATCTAGTTTTTCTTGACATTTTGATTTTAGTGTTTCCTAGGTTGTCTACTACATTAATGACTTTATCAAAGGTTTGGTTCTTGTCATTTAAACTCCTTGAATGGAAACTGTTTCATACAGTAACTTTGATAAGCTCAACCACCTGCTCTCTGCCTGTCCCATAACAGGAAGCCTCCGGACTCTACGACAGGAGGGCTGTCTGTATGACGCTGGCAAAGACACTTCTGCTGTCACATGGTAAATAAGAGTATGTGAGTTATTGCCTGTGGTTTTCCAGATTTAAGGGCCCAACATCATTTTCCACCAGTTTATCACTGGATTCTTCTATAAAACGGCACACAAACCACAACCATCCTTACAGTGCTCACTTACTGATGATGATGATGATGAGGTTATCAGATCCGGTCATAAGACATTTAGTTGACACACTTCTTTACTGGCCAAGCAGAAATGTATCAAAACAGAGAAACAACTGTGTCAACCCAACCAGTGGAAAACATCTTAGAATGTGTTCAAGGTCAGCGGGCGTTTCCAAAAAATAAGGACCACAGAAGGTGTACAGATGGGTAGAAAAGAGAAGCCGTGGGCATTTGACTGGCAGCTACTGACTCGGGTTCGCTGTATTTGTTGAATTGTCAGTAAACTCTACTCGGTCAAAGTGTACTTGTAGTGTGGTAAGGGTCCTGAAGACATCTGGCCCATCTTTGGGATTTTCCGCCACTTGTCATTTCTTACTAAATATTTTCTAACTGCCTTTGTCAGGACATTTCTTGGTGTCTTTGATGTAAAAATGTAAAAATCCCTCCATCCGGCAGGGAGGGAAGCTTCATGATGCACGAAGAATGTCCTCCTGCGAAGAACCCCTTTCTTGAAGATCTGGACAGGTTGGATGTGAGTATTTATGGTGGAAACCAAGTCATGGCAGGTTACTGGCAGAGAGAGGAAAATGTATCCACCACAGCCAGAATGTTGGAAGCTCAATGGCATCATACTGCTTCTAAAAATGCACAACAATTTCTCTCTGTTAGTTCTGTGTCTGCAATTTATATAGTCATGTCAATTTTTGATTGGCCAGGACGACACAGGCTGCTTTCCCACTCTGTGTAATCCTACAGTAGAGGCTTGGTATTACTGCTTGATATAAACATTCTCAAACAGTTGAGCGTCGTATCCTGAAGGCTGCTTTTGTCTCCAGAAGGGGGAGATGATCCTGGCTGAAGCAGATTTCTCCTCCAGTTCCCAGCCTCAGTGCTCAGGTAAGGACAAACCATAAGAAACCTTCTTTTAAACTCTGCATGACATACAAGCGACCACTCTGAAAAACTCTCCCACCAGCAGGTGCAGTGAGTGTGGATACCGTGAACAGCCAGCTGGCTCGAATCCAGAAGGGCTACAGGCTGGAGGGCAGCGTGAAGGTGTGGTCTGACTTCCTCAGGATCCACCTGCACCCTCGCACCATCTCTGTCATCCACCAGTACAACCACGACGGGTAAAGTGCCATGTCAAGACTTGGTCGGGCAAAATGAGGGAAAGCTTTGGGATTTCATTTCATGATAGTTTTCCGCTGGTGAAGACTGATTTTAATTTGGAAAATGTAGAGCTTTATTCCAAAATGTGTTTGTGAAAATTCTTAAAAAGTTTGGGAAATGCTTCATTTTAACTAATGTTTTCAAGGTTAGGAATATACTTGAAAATGTTTTTATATTTGAAATGAAATGATTCCTTTTGTGATATTTGTTTCCTGGCATTTATAGTCACAAATCAGATGTGATGATAAAGGCTTCGAGAGTCTGGAAACCTTTGATTTAGGTACCTTGAAAGTGCTTGACTTTTACTCTGTAAACAGCTGTACGAACCCTCACATTAAGGGAGGACAAAGCCTATCGGGGAGAACCTGAGAGTACGTCTGAATCAGACTCAGAATCAGGTTTACTGCAAAAAAGGGTTTCCACATACAAGGAGTTTTCTTTGGCACTTAACAATTAACATAGTGAGAGAAAATACAATAAAAAAAAGATTAAAAAGCAAGAAGTAAAAATATTATAAGATTTGACAATAAAAAGTATATACAATATTTTTGTTTTTAATATGAAAGAGCTGATGGATCAGTAGCTGCTTTCCTCCAGTAGATGTCAGACTTTGCACAGATTTGGGCTTGAAACCCAGAGAGTGACACCTGTCCATTTCACAGCTGATTTAAAAAAAAAAATAAAATAAAAAGACATTCTGTAACATCACTACTTGGGGTGTGGCTGTAGGTGGAACATACACGTTTTCTCCCGATTAAACATGATTAAATGGTGGATTGTGTTCTCTTCAGTGGGCTGAGGAGGGGTCTCATCACAGCTATGTTTGTGTTTGTGGGGGTCCAGGGAGGCTCATCGCCTGGAGGCTTTCGGCCAGGGAGAGGCTCTGCTGCAGGGGTCGGTGCTCGAGGAGCTGGAGGACAAACTGCACTTCTTTGTAGAAGAGTGTGATTACCTTCAGGTAAATCATTGATTTTTATCCCAAGAATATAATTTATTTGTACTGTATTATGTAAAAAAAAAAAAGGAATGTAGGATATTTTAGTTTCCAGTTTGCTTTGCTGATGACTGATTTTTTTTTTTCTCTCTGCGTCCTGTTTTCCTCTCAGGGTTTCCAGGTTTTGTGTGACCTGGCGGATGGCTTTGCAGGCCTGGGGTCAAAGGTCACAGAGATGCTGCAGGACTCTTATGGCGGAAGGGGCATCCTGACCTGGGGGTTAGCACCTGTCAGTCATCCAAATTCAGTGAGTCAACGCAGCATCTCTCTGGCTATTTTTGATCTCTTACTGTTTTGTGAAAGCAGATGTTTTCTAAGTGGGTTCCTGTACTTATGGTATGCTTCCTGTTCAACCAGACTCCAATGAAGGACCTTTACCACCAATTAAACTGCACATTAGGGACCGTCCACTTGGCCAGTAACAGCTCTTTCTTCTGCCCGTTGACCCTGCGTGGTGGACTAGGCAGACGACCCCCCTCTCCCACAGCATTCCCCCACCTAACTTATGACGTGAGCTTTTAATTTGTCTTTTTTTAATCACTGTATTATGTTTAGACTTTTTGTTTAATGGTAATACGTGGTGATCAGCAAGTTTCATTGGGTCAGATTTGATATTTTTAAAGATCTTTTTTTAATGCCTTTATTATGGTATTTTATTTGACTTAATTTTAATTCCATCTAATTTAAAATACATTAATTAATTTTAAAGATACATGATGATAAATGGGAATAAAAATAAGTAATTCTGACCTCTGAACTATCACAACACTAAACCACATGTTTAGACTGAAAATTCTTATAAGATTTAGGACATTTTAAGACTTACAGACACGCTGTCGTATGTAAAGTTGGTATCTGATCTTGTCATTATTTTAACGACATCTGTTTGCCTCTTGTCTTTCCTCCATGTCAGCCCTCACTGTGGTACCACTCCAGCGCTGTTCTGGCTTTGGTCCTGGATGCCCTCACTTTGCCTTACAGGCTGAGGAACAACAGCGTCCCCATGTGGCAGGTGGCAGATTCGCTGGCTGTATCTGGGAGAAAGGTGGCTTCACGGCACAATTTAGTTTTGCTATGTTCACGTCTCTATAGAGAAGGCTGTAAGCTTACGGTGTTCTAAATCCTAGGTGGTGGCTGCTTATGGTGCTGTCCCCTTTCCCATGATGCACAGCAGCTCTCTCCCTGACGCCCTGAGTGCTTGCGCAGATGTGTTGCCGTGGAAACCTCTATCAGCTTGCGCTGAACCTGGTGACGGTCGATGCTATAGCCAGTGGGCGACACTCAAAGGCTTTGAGGGCCAGAGACTAAAGAGGTCAGAGTTTTATGAATTAATTTGTAATGTACCATAAGAAGAAAGTGTATGGAAGACATTTGTGAATACACAGCATGTTTTATTTATTGTAATGTAACTTTATTTACATATCATGTCGAGACGAGCTGAGAACCAGGTGTAAAACACAGTATCTCACTCATGTATGTACACACAACAATTTTTTCGAAAGACATTTTTCAAACTTGGGAGTTCTTAATATTTTTTATGAAAAAGTTCAAAAAACAAGTTGGGGGGGGAGGAATCAAAGTCGAAAGATGGTATGGTAGTTGTATTTCTTACATTTTTATGTTGTATTTTTGTGCATAAATAGTGAAACAATATTTTGAGTGTTTATCACTGAAGATTTGCACATTTTGGTGCCTGTGTAATATTTCCTTGTATTTTGGGTTCTGAGCGGCTTTATTCTTTGTTAAATTAACATTTACACTTACAGCTAAGTTTGAAAACAATGATACAATGAATATGGGTTAAGGGCCGTTTAAAAGGTGCAGAGATGATTGACATAAGAGACAGAAATGAACGTATCGAAACTATTTTAAGTTAATCAACGTAGTAGTCTTGTTTTTAGCTCGCATACATTTTATCCATCAGAATTTGTTTCACAACGGCACAGAGTTGAAATGTAGATATGAAGTTGCATTCTTTTGTCTGCATTTTTAACAAGTAAATGGCTTGTAAAAAACGTGCTGATATTAAAATTTAAATATTCCGTCCATCAGCTCTCTGGTTCCAGGGACTGAACCGCCCACTCCCCTGCACAGCCTCCACAGTGGGGAAGACATCCTGGCTTCCTACATCAGATCTTTCTATCCTACAGCTCCTCTGTGAGTCCCCGCGCTGTCTGTCACATGCTGTGAGCTAACAAATGATTTTACTTGTTAATCTTCAGGGTAAACATCATGTTCTAACCCTCTCCATCTTCACCCTCGCAGGGCTCTGCAGTTGGTGTCTTCTCCCAGTAAGCTGACGCCACCTTTCCCTCAGATATTCAGTCCGTCCCTGGGTGCTCAGGGCTTCCTGCAGAGCCCGTCTCCCCCGCCTGGCTGTGAGCATATTTCTATTTCACTTTACTCTTTGTCTCATTTTTGTAGCTTAAAACTTTTCTTCCAACTTGGATTTGATGGTTTTGTAAAATAGTCCTTGCCTGCCTCTGCAGCTCCGGCCCCTGCGGTCTCCTCTGTACCCGTCATGACTTCCCTGCAGTCTGGGCCTGCGCTCGGCCCATGGCTGTCTGAGCTGCATCGCGGTGCCAGCGCTTTCAACATCCACCGTGTGGCCCCCAGCTTCCTCTCCCAGGGACCCGAAATGGCCGACTACCAGGAGGCCCTGGAGCAGCTCCGCCTACTGGGCTGCTGTTACCGTGATGACAGCGGCGGGGTGATGCGCTCTTCTTCCTCAGAGGATGACGACGACGACTGACACTCGCAGACCTGGGTCCATAATCTGGATACACTGCTAACCTGAGTACCATCTGCCCATCTGCTTTGTTTACCAGCCTGCATGCACTCACACAGGCAGAGATGAAGAGGAGCTGAGCCCCTGGTCTCTGAAGGACCAGGACTGGATCACATGGAAACAGAAGAGGCTGAAGGTTTTTCATGAATTAGAACTATTTTGATGCACTGAGCTGCAGGACACACATGAGGGAATATTAAGTTGGAGATGTGTACTATTCAGGAAGGTGTCTAAGACTGTAGGGACTCTTACATTTCCACAAATGACGGTTTATCTGTAATTAAATTTGTTTACTACCAAGTGTATGCTATAAAATGACTATTTACATGAAGAGATGTTGTCATCACACCTCTGCTTCGGGCACAGATGTTGACACAGTGGACTGTAACCAGAGTTCTTGGTTTCTCACTGCAGCAGCAAAATGACAGTTTAAATTTAACAATTTAAAGCCACAAGTGCTTTATTTTTTCTTGAAAAGATTTACAGGATTGGAATCAACTTTGGGCTGACTTTTAGTTTAGTTGGATGTTTAAATTTTATTTAGTATGAAAACACCAAAACAAAACAGTTTTGTGACTCCCATATTCTGACTGTTGCAGTCACACCAAATCCATTCGTTTCTACTGTAGTGCATCTTTACCAGGTACTGGAAATAAGGGTTTTTGTTTGAGGAAATTAATGCTCATAACAGACTAATTTTAGTGACAGGACTTTGTATGGTAGGACTATTGTCAGAACGTTGCATTTGGGATTGACCCAAAATACACGTGCTCATTCATGTTAAGTGTAAAGGTGTGGCTCACTAGAATACCATTAGCTTTATAAAATTATAAAGGGCGGCATTATCCTATTGACCATATAAACCACAGCAATATTTGTGAAACATCAAGAAGTGAAATGATATCACACTTTGAATATGTGACCAATAAAATACAAATCCAATGACAAATGTATAACAGGCATTGTTTTTTTATTTGAAATAAAATGATACATGGATTTCACAAAAGGCGAGGAGATGTTAGAAGATATTTCCACCCAGCATTTTAACAGTATGCTTCTACATTTGATTAAAAAAAAGCTAAGACACATACCATACCATCATTTAAACTTATAAAACTGAGATTTCACCCTGTTATTTTACAAATACCTCCATACAAGACAGCTCTAATGAAAAAATATGTAGCATAAAAGTCAAATGAAATGGACTATCGTGTGCATAAAAGACATCGAGCACGAGTGCCTGTATTCTACAGCTATTTATCAAAAAACGTGTGGCGGGGTAGTGTTGCAGGGTTTGGGGAATGTAAATGGAGGACAGGGGGCGATGCTGGGATAAGGGCTCATGACAAACAGTCCAAAATCTGAACTAAGAGCGGGAACGGGAGCGAGAACGAGACTGGGAGCGGGATTTGGAACGGGACTCTGAACGGGAGGCAGATCGGGAGCGGGAGCGGGCTTTGGCCGGTGAGGGGGAGGGGGAACGGGATTTGGACTTGGACTTGGATTTAGACCTGGCTCTGGATTTGGATTCAGCAGGGGAGCGTGAACGGGAGCGAGAGCCCCTCTCAGGCTCGCCTCCCTCGTCATCGCTCTTGGGCGGCTCGCGGCTCTTTGAGCCAGATTTCCTAGAGCGATCCTTAATTCCTGATCTAGAACGAGACCTGGAGAGAGATCGAGATCTGGACCTGGAATCATCCTTCTTGCTCTTCTTCCCATCTTTCTTGCTCTTTTTGCTCTTGGGGCTGCGACTCCTGCTGCGGTCCTTGTTCTTCTGAGCGCCATTGCTGTGCTCTTCTTCCTCCTTCTTCTTGTTCTTGGGCTTATTCTTCTTGCTACGAGATCGGCTGCGGGAGCGGGAAGCCACTCTGTGGACAAAACACAGCATCACAAGAGGGCACAATGCCTAAAATAAAAAAAAAATGCTGGCAAAAGTATTTACATATGTCAGACGAACCCTAATTTATGGCAGTTATTTCAAAAGAGACAAGACATTCTGACATCAGCCATGCCTTTATGACAAGTAGATGACCCATCGTAACCTAACCTGCTTACTAGTGCACAGCTGTAAATATTATACTACTTGCTGTCACTGACTATAGGCTATATGTACATGCAAGCACCTGTGCACTCTCATGGACTTGGAAACACGTGCTCCAATCTTACTTCTAACTGGTCACGAAGTGCCAATATCTCAATGCGGTTTTTATAGGCAGCTGCGAAGACGCTTAAACAATAAGGTGATCTGTGTAGCAAGCAGTGGCTTTTGGGAGATTGTTTGGAGTCTGCAGTCAGTGTGAAAACATGCGCATCCAGCTTGTTCAGTTGGTTGTTCAACAGCTTCTATAAGTTAAGTCTTACCGTTTACAGCTCAGCTAGCCACAGAAACACCGGGTATTTAGCCCAACATCCCCTCTTTCAATTTCTTACCTGGAGTGGGAGCGACTGCGGCTGCTGCTCTCACTGCGACTGCGACTCTTGCGAGACCTGCGGCTCCTGGATCGGGACCTGGGAGAAAGAAAACAAAAACAAAACAGTGACAATAAGCAACAGTCAAACTGCCTGTAGACCATCGTCTTACATTTACAATTGTTCAAGCACCGATTATGAAATACTGTTTAAATCTGTGTGCACTTTAAGGCCATTCTCTGCGGCCAGTCTTCCTCATGCATTATTGCTGTATTTAGAAATACACCAGGAAGGCGAGTGCTGTCTCACCTGGAGCGGCTGCGGCTGCGAGAATAAGAGCGTCTACGTTTGGCTCCAGGGCGGTCCTCGATGAGCCTGATCTTTCTACCGTTCACTTCTGTGCCATCGAGCTTCTCCAGAGCCCTCTTCATGTCAGAATAGAGCCTGAACTCAATCACCCCCTCATTCCTCCTGCCCTTGTGCGTGTCGGCATAAGTCACCTCCCCTGCCTGCCTCATGTAGTCCTTAAGAGAAATGGTGATTAGAGGGAACATGACGATTCAATTTTAATTTTCTTAAGAAAAATTAAAAAAATATATGGCGACAGTCTCAAAGGGGAGGACGTTAGGACTTTTGAAGCATGGTCAGTAATAATCTATTTTAATATTCCTTGCATCTGTTGGGCATTTTTTTTGGACATTACTTTAACACTGACAAGTTACAAGAACAAACAAATACCTTCAAGTCCTGCCAGCTGCAGCGGCTGGAAAGATTCTCAACAATGAGCCGATAATCTGTCCTTATCGGTGGACCATATCGGTCTCTTCCCCAACGCCCATATCCACCTTTTAAGTTAACAAGGAAGAACAGGAAAAATGAGGACCAAGAAGAAACAGAGATGGTGCATTTATACTAAACTCCAAGCTACACACTACATAATATGTCAATATTCACTTGGGAAAAGGAAACAAAGAAAGGGAAAAGCAAAGGTGAAAAAAGACTTACAAAAACAAAATTTATTAAATCCTTTTTAAAAAACCTAATTATTACTTTCTACAAAATCTTGTAAATATTTATTTAAATGCATAAACCTATACATCACAACTGTAGCTTATTAAATGTTTGGTAAAAATTTCAATAGGCTTATTTTTTTTATAAAATCAAATTCAAAAATATAACTGATTGAGGAAGTACTTACGGTGAACTAAAGCAAGTTTCTAAGCTATCCTATCTAAAAACATTTCACTGTTACAAAACATGTTCTTTTTTCAGGCACCTATAAGAGCTGAACCCACATCTGTTCCTAACCCCATGGCATCCTCACCACCCGGCCTGGGCCTAATGGGAAAAGCGGTCTTCATTCACAATGGCTCCCTTTTTTGGTCTGCCCAGGGGCCCAGAATGGTCAAACCACACTCTTGGAAAGGGGGGACACCATGGCCAGCAATAGGGGCAGGCAGTCAGCAAAGGACTCTTTCAATTAAAACATTGAGGTTCTTTGTTAAATCTTTACCTTTAAATTGACAATCATTTTAAATAAAATAAAGTAATACGACATCAATAAATTACAAAATATTTGACAATCAAATGGTTATTTTGCAGTGTTCAAATTAAGACATTTATATCCTTTCCATCAGTAAGCCATTTCCCCATCACACATTCAAACGTAACTGCATTTTCAATCCATGACATGAAAAATTCAAGATACTTTCCAAGTCATTGGTGGCTCTGGTGCACACAAATTTAATCATGTTATGTACTGATAATATCTTCCAACACCTATTGTTCAGTTGTAGTGAGTGGTGCTTGCACACTGTCTGCCAACTTATTTGCAAGACAGTAATAAACAAAACTTCAGCTCTGGAGTGCCCTATCCAGAAACTGAGACGTGCACATATGTTAAACAGGCCAATTGAAAACCTGGGAGGACTCATTGATAGAACAATAGCAAAACCTGATGAAATTAAGATGGGGGTGTGGATGGTGTGTGCAACTCAAAGACAAACACAAACTTAGATGAAAACTACTGAGTTTAATTTAAAGATGTGCAAGTTAGGAGGATAGACTGTTCAGTCATCAGGAATGGACCAGCAGAGCGGAGCGATACTAACCCAAATTCAATTTTACTTATTTTCTACTTCATGGCTTACAATATATTTGTGTATCGTTGTAGCCTGGTTCCAGAGCTCGTAGCTGCTGTCCACCTCCAAAAGATTCGGCCAAAATTGGTATTTAAGAGTATTAGGAAGGAATTAAAATAGTCCATTACCTTTTCTGATGCAGCTTGTGTGACTAGGAAAGGTTCTGAGGCTTTATCAGTTGCTAGGCCAGCCTCTTTTTTATATCTACAACTGTATGTTCCTTTCTCAAATCATTGTGAAGCACTGCATTTGAAACACTGTTTTGCATTTTAGAGCCATTCTGTGATGTGCAGCTAAGTATCCTCATGCATTTTTGCTATATTTAGAAACACATCAATATGCAATAGGAAGTCATGTATAATTACAGTGATGTCTCACCTGAAGCGGCTGCGGATGAGAGAGTAAGAGCGTCTGCGTTTGGCTCTTTAGGAAAAGACAAATATTTTTGCTATATTACAGTATTACAATAACAAAAAAATCAGTAACTTGTCCTGTATCACATCATCACTCAGCTCAAGGTACTATCTACAGTCACAAATGTCCCTGAAAAGTATCAGGCGCAGTCAATTCGCCTTTAACAGTGTCACCCCTACAATTTCTATTATGAAGGATATAAATTGAATGCACATCAGCCACCAAGGACAAGCTTACAATTTTGATTAATGGTTCCCTGTAATGAATGAAATCCCTCATCAATGACATAATTTATGTGAAATAAACACAACACTCTACGGAATACTTACTTCTTCCACCGTAACCTCCATCTCGCCGGGGTCCCTTGGTGTGCTCCACAATGACCCTCTCCCCACACAACTCCTTGCCGTTCAAGTCATACACAGCATCATCTGCATCACGGGGGTCATCAAATTCAACAAACCCATACCTTTATAGAAAGAGAGAACATGTTAACACAGAGCTGCAGCAAGTGAGTACGGTTATGCCCATAGCCAAAAACAAAAGTAGACCCGGCTCTGCACAAACAACCCTAGACCATGTGCACCCAGACAAAGCAAAAAAAAAAAGAAAATGTTGGTCCAACAAATCAGCAACAACTCGATGCTGCCACCTTCCATTGTTGTACATTGAGTATCTTTACTACCTGAACATGTCCACCGTGGGCTTTTTGGAGAGTTGGCGGCCATTTGTTAATTCATTGTTTGCGGTCCTAAATACCAATAGAGGACCTACAACGTCGATGAGATTAGACTAGTTCCAGCACTGGGAAATTACTAAATTACCCTTAACGGATGTAGAAGCTAACCGGAACAGTTTTTACAGGAAGGTTGTGTACGTAACTGAAACTCTGCCCATACTATCACATTACTTAGTAACGTAGCACCCGTCCAAAAATCGCACTTTGAAATTATATGCGTACTGCGTGCAATAGTAGGTAGTACTTTGTATGGGGCAGCCGCAATGTGGACTAAAAAGGTATCGAGAAAGAGGGGAAAAAAGTACGCGATTAAGAACCCAGCAACTGTTTCGCAATAGCCTTTACGACAACAAGGCGTGCACAGTTATTGTGGAGCGCAACGTTACACGCGGTCGGGTCTGAATTTGCCAGCCGTTATCGTAGTGCACACAGCCGCCTGTGACATTGCCACGTCGAGCGCTAGCTAGCCAGCTAGCCAGCTAGCCGTGGTTGAGGTAGAGAAACATTACGCCGAAGCTCACAAATTCCAACCTTTACTTTAATACAAACACTTCAGCAAGTCTAACGCATCGTCGTGGAATAGATTCTCGACGGGTTTTCGTTGGGGATTAAAAAAAAAAAAAAAACCCAAAAAATTAAATACCACGCTGGCTCGCGTTAGCAGGCCGCGCCCGCCGCAGAAAAAAAGCAAGGCCCGGACCCGCACATTATCTCCTCGGCGCGGCCTAGGCGGACATTAGCTTCCGCAACAACGGGAATCGACAAAAAAAAAAAAAAAAGAGCCTCAACGTTACCCATTTTTTAGGTCGACCTCGAGTATCTTCCCGTAGCCTTTGAAGAACCTCTCCACGTCCTTCTCCCGGGCCCGGTAACTCAACCTTCCGATATACACCCGCGACATCTTGCTGGCTGCGCGTGTGTGTGTGTGTGTGTGTGTGCGCGCGCTACTGAAATGAGAGACTCCGACCAAACAAGGAGCAGCACGCAGCGGAGGCACGAGGCTACAAAGACACATACGCGCGCTCCTTTGATACAATAGGTCGCCGCTAAAGGGGGCGTGTCTTCCGGTGGAGCGGGCTCTTTCGGCCCGAGTGCGGTCTCTCAGGTAGCCCGAGTGCGGTCTCTCAAATTCTTGCCTTGCGAGTTCCCTTCACGCAACTGAACTAGAAATTGAACTCAACTACATATAAAGGGATGAAACTCAGCTCAGGCAAACAAAGTGGGCACATAAACAAAACGTGCACTGTGCAAAAGAGGTAAAATATAAAATTAAATTATTGGTGCAAATTCGGAATGTGCAAATGTTGCATAAAACGTGCAAAGATAAGAGATGATATATGTTAAAGTGTGGCAGGTCACGTTGTCGTTGTTGGGGGGCATTGAAACTGTTCAACAGTCAAGTCAGTGATTCAGTAGCCTGATGGCCTGTGGATAAAAACTGTTTTTCAGTCTGGATGTCCTTGCGTTCACACTCATGTGGCGTCTGCCAGATGGCAGGAGTGTGAACACTGTGTGCTGTGGGCGATGATGTTGTGATCTTTGTGTGTTGTAAATGTCCTGTAGTGGTGGGAAGGCTGCCCCACAGATTAATTGTGCCATTTTAATGACACGCTGGAGAGCCTTCCTGTCCTTGATGGTGCAGTTCCCACACCACACTGTGATGGAGTTTGTCAGGATACTCTCCACTGTGCATCTGCAAAAGTTGCTGAGGAGTGGACTTAGCACACAACCTTGCGAGGTCCCCTATGGTCCCCCCATTGATCCCCTACGCTGTACATATAACTACCTTCGCCAGCCTGATGAACAGTATCAGGACGCTTGGGAGGAAGACAAGAACCATACACAGGAGGAACTTTTACTCCAAGACATCTATGTGGGAGCCCAAGGTGTAGCTGCACACTGTCTCCTTACACCAGAACAAAAGGCTTGGTATGAACCGGAGAAGCTCACTGTCTTTGTTCCTGATATCCTGGTACCAACTCTGACTGCCTGGGGTCTGTCTGTATGGAAGACCCGGACCCAGCGGCAGAGGGGGTGGTGTAATCAAGCAATTGAATAATTGACTAACTGAACAGCAGCAACTGTTCACATTTAAGAAGCTGGAACCACTTTTGGCGTTTTGTTTTTTGCATTATCGACGACTTTCATTTTGCTTCGAAAATTATTTAAACTATTAACAGATTATCAAAATTGTTGCTAATCAACCAAGCCAATCAATTAACCGACTACTCCTTTTGGCTCTTAAACCCAAATATATTGAGTTTACTGTCTACACGTCAGAGAAAACCAGTGAAACAGTCACATTTGAGAAGCTGGAACCAGCTCATTTACTCCCGTGGTAAATGAGCTGTTGTTGACCTTCAGAATTATCGATGACACATTCTGTCGACGGACGAATCGATCAGTCAATCGGCTAATCGTGTCTGAGGGGGCTTTCCAACACGCAGCGTGGTCTTTAAAACTTTTACGTCCCAGAGTTTGCGACGTGGGCGGGGCTAACAGCTACACAGGCAGGGATCTTTTACAAACTCACCGAGTTGCGCTCCCGTGTATGTGGCCAACTTCTCCAACTCCCCCCACACACACACCACAATAATGTCCGTTTCAACAGAGGGACTTCACGCTGTTGCTGAGACGCGAAAGTCCAGGAAACTCTGAGTCTTCGATGGGTTGAAGGATGTGAAGCCGTTGGAGGGGGATAATGGTGCACGTTAGCCGAATGTTAGCTTACCGGCAACAGGTCGGTCGGTCGGTTGGTCGGTCAGCTGAAGTTCACTGACTCGGGTTAAACGGCTATGGAGCGCGCGGCTCTTTCCAAATACTCCTGGATCGACTTCGCCTTCTCCGTGGTCGGCGTGTGCACCTTCCTGGTGGACTGGGGCTCGGACGTGTGGGTGGCCGCCGAGTTTTACTGCCGCGGGGACTTGCTCTGGTTCGGGGCGCTGGTCGGCCTCATGGCCCTGTCGTCGGTCGTGGTCCAGATGTTCAGCTGGTTCTGGCTCAAGTATGACCGGGAGCTTCCCGGGTTCGGCGCACAGGCGGCGGCAGGAGGAGCCGTGCTGTTCGGGGACCAAGTGAAGCTGTCCTGCCTGCTGCATGTGCTGCAGCTGGGTTTCCTTTGCAGGTGGAGATGTTATTAAACCCATGTGTCACCTTCCAGGTTCCCCTCTGAGGGACCCATAAAGGATCTGTCTCATCTTTATGCAGCCAATCACCTGGTTGGGTGGTTAAACCTCATAGTAGCTGTTTAAGTTAATATTCTTGAGCTGTACATGTTTAATTTGCACTATAAATGCTATTCTGACTGATGGTGGTTTGGAAAGTGTTTCAGCATAAAAACATCAAACGCACGTTAGTCTTTAGGCAAAACTCAATTAATTTCGCAGGCAAATCTCACTGCAGGAGTGTGGTTTTTTTTATTTTTTTGTCTGTACCTATTAATTAAAAACTGGATATTCGTCAGAGTAGTTTAAAGCAAGCAAGTAGTTAATAACACGTGGCAGATGCTGTGACCATGAATGTAAATTTCAGGTGTGGCAACGAGTAAATCCAGTGTCTCAAAAGAGATCTGAGCGTTAATGAAGTATGAAATGGCTCAAATTAACACTTTAATGCATCGTGACAGATTGCTTCCATTCACTCTTGAAGCAGCACGTTTGGCTGCATGGATCCGAAATGTGATCATTTCTGACATGTTCTCACAGCGTGTGTGTGTCATGTAACAGCCTTTCTCTTGACATTCATCCACGTAGGCACATCTCTGCCATACGGCAGGGCTTCAGGGTGTGGTGGCGGAAACAGGAAGGCTCAGAGTATGCTGTCTACCTGACCCATGACCTCAGCATGCTCCGGCTTATCGAGACCTTCTGCGAGAGCGCTCCCCAGCTCACCCTGATGATCTACGTCATGCTGCGCACCAACAAGGCCAGGACCGTTCAGTGTGAGTTCTTTTTAGTTCCGTGTGCTTCCACCTCACGAGAAAAGCCAACTGCTACAATTGAGGACGGCGTTTTAATGTGCGAATCAACGATAAGCTTCACAGTTGAGGTGGTAACGGTCAACAAATGCCACAAGTGTGTGTTGCGTTCACTTCCTCTTGCTACACTGATGGTTTAACTTCTGTTTTTGCAGTTGTGAGCATCGCTGCATCAACCACTTCCATAGCCTGGATGGTGGTGGATTACCACCGCTCCCTGCGCTCCTTCCTCCCAGACAAGGCCAAGCAGGGCTGGGGTTCATCTATAATCTACTTCCTGTGGAACCTCATGCTAATCGCCCCACGCGTGGCAGCCCTCGCCCTCTTTGCCTCAGTCCTTCCCTGGTACATTGCTGCCCACTGTCTGATGCTGTGGTTCGTCTTTGTGTTGTGGGTCTGGCGACAGAGGACAGACTTCATGGACAGTGTCGGTGGGGAATGGCTCTACCGGGCCACCGTAGGGCTCATTTGGTACTTCAGCTGGTTTAATGTAGCAGAGGGTCAGACCAGAGTCAGGAGCATCATCTACCATTCCTTCGTCACCACTGATGGAGGAATTCTGCTGGCGACGTGGTGGTGTTACAGGGACCCTGTCCAGACTGAGTCGTACGCCCTCGCTCTGCTCATCACTCTACCTTTGATTTACCTCGTGGGGCTGCTCTTCAAAGTCCTCTACTACTGCTGCTTTCACCCCAAGCTGTGGAGGCCCCCTGTGAGGGACCCAGGACTGCCTGATGATCTGCCTGATGATCTGCCTGATGCAGAAGTGTCCTTTAGAGACTTTTCCATCCAGGACGGCGCCCCGTCCTCCCAGCTTCTCAACAAACGGATGGCCTGCCATGCTGCTCATTTTTACTACGAGCAAGGAGTCATTAGCAACACTGACGGCACAAATAGAGCGGAGTCATCATATCTGTGATGTCTGACTACTGGAGATAAATGTTACCTTGTATGGGAGTGGCAGGGTGCAATAGTCTCTCTAGACTGTCTCCTGTTCGTGCTGCAGTTTCACCAGATAAAGTCTCAAAAACAGTATTGAGAGTGGGCAATATGGATAAAACCCTTTTCATATCGGTACATACACGAAACATTAATACACCTATTGTGATGTAAATTCCTGGAAAAATGGTTAAAATAACTAAACTGTTTTTTTTAAACTAATCCAACAAATGAAACGTCTGACAAATTTGCACATTGATGCAAATACCATTTAAAAAATCAGACGCTGCCACAAAGCTGTCCTGCTTGTTGATTTGCAGCATAAAACCACTGTAGATGTTAAAGGGATCTGCGTCTGCCACAGTATCAACGGTACATAAACATCTCATGTCGTACGTTATCATATTTCTCAACTCTACCTGAATCTGCAGTAAACTAATATCTAAACTAACAAAGTGAAATGTTAGTTTTATTTGATAAAAAAACAAAACAAATTGCATTTTATTATCTTTACATATGAAATGTATAAAATATAAACGTTGCTGAACCCCTTGTAATTCCAAAATACAAACTTGCAGGAATTAAGAAAATAAACCTTGTTTTTCGTTTGGCAAGGCAAATAAGTAACAACAAATTTTCATTTTATAATAAAAATGTTGAATAACCATAATGTTTGCGCCTGTAACGGTTTTGTAAGGCCAAGAAGTCCTGACAATTTTCACAACTTTTTGTAGTTAATCTGTAAATTTGCCAAAAAATGTGTGTTTTTACATGGATCTAAATGGGTGTTGTGTTTTCGGGTCGTGTTACAGCTGCTGCTACTGGAACCTATTGAAGGACTTTGAATGTAGATGTGACCATAAGCTCTCCTTTTATAATGTCCGCGTGCTGTTACTTAAATGTGCCAAAATGTCTCCGTTTACCTCAGCGCCAGTTCGGACTTGAAAGCGATCAAAGCACACTTTCCTCTGCGGTGAGCGAAACTGCTCCACTGACGCAAACTGTCAATTTGGACAGAACATGTTTCATTCAAGTCTCTTTTTTCGGGGTGTCCTGAAAGTTTCTAAGATGTCATTTTCACATGTTAAACCCTCGTTTTGTTAATTGTCTATGTGGATGCCGCACACTCTTCTGAAACCAAAAGTCAAGGTTACTGCTAGTTGTTAATCTTTTACCTCATTTACTTTGTGCAATCATTAAAGTGACAACGACGTTGGACTCTCTGTTTTACCTCGTCTTTCTGCACACTGCATACGATTTTACAGCTCAGTTTTCCTTTTTTGTTTGTTTTTTCTTAACAGTAAAGTAACTATTGAAAAATAAGAATAATACAGAGCTGAATTGTTAGTGTCAGCTTTCAAAATGAGCAGTATGTAAAGTGGTACTGGTCAAATGACTACGGTATGCCTTTAAGCTGTCACGTTACTGTAAAGGAGGGTCATTATGTAGGCGGCGTTACACAGTATTTATACCCTGAACTTTGCCTCTTTGCTTACTTTCAGTTGTCTTTTCAAGCCCTCTGAAGTCAGAGCGGCGTGTAAATAGCCCTGCCCTAAAGTATGAAGCCGCACCAGAAGTAGGCAGTTAAAAGGAACATGTGTGATCTTTAGTGTTACAGGCACTATGGGTGTGTCAAAGTACTCCCCCGTGGACTTCCTCTTCACTTGCCTGGGCCTGGTGTTCTTACTGCTCGACATAGCTCTGGACATATTCGCTGTGGTGTCTTTCTACCAGGAGGAGGCTTACGTGTGCCTCTGCATCCTGGTGCTGTTTCTCGTGGGCTCGTCCGTCCTTGCGCAGGCCTTCAGCTGGCTGTTGTACAGCTACGAGGACTTTGAAGGGGTGGGGATAGTTGAGACATGCCTGAGCCCGTGCAAGATCAAGCTGCTCCATGTGTTCCAGCTGGGAATCTACTTCAGGTTGGCAAAGCCTTTGTACACTGTGGTGATCTTGTGTTGTATGTGTGGAAATCTGGGTGAATGTGGGCAGCTATGGTGTGTAAAGTTATTTACTTTCTCTATCACACGTAGCTCTTCGTCTCCACCTTGATTTTCACTCACTCTGTTCATGGAATTAGTCCCATTTACGGGAAATGCACATCAAATAATCTGAATGGAACCGTTGTGCTGCACTACCCTTCTGCACTGTAATCACTTCCAGACTAGGGTGCTGTGCATAATGTGTAATTTTGTGGTCAATAAACAATAAGTCTTTGTAACTGATAGCACCAAGTGAATTCTGGGTAGACTGCTGGATGCAGTAATGAAAGACCACGCTAAATCAAGTCATTTCCTTTCTGCTAAATTTGGCATGTGAGTAATTACAGTAGCCTGTTGTGTGCGTGTGAAGAAGTCATTTTGTTGATGTAAATGCATTTTTGTGAAGATGACACACAAATAGCACTCTAAACCACAGCGTTCTTGTTTACAGTAGATAATCCGAGTCGATTTTGGAACACTTTGTTAAACTGGTTTTGGGTGGAAACCAAAGTGGCAGACAACACTGCCAAAGAAATCCAGATGAATGCAAAGCTAACTATGTGCTTTTTGCCTCTCAGGCACGCAGGTGTGGTTGAGAACTCTTTACGCAGCTTCTTCGTAACGCAAACGGAGCCCGAGCAGTTCGCGGTGTACCAGAGCCACGACCTCAGCCTGCTGCGGCTCATAGAGACGTTTTCGGAGAGCGCCCCCCAGCTCGTCCTCATGGTCACCATCATGCTGCAGCAGGGCGAGCTCGGCCCCGTGACAGGTGCAGCGTGTTGCTCGTGTCTCAGTGTTACCTTTGTGCAGACTTGTGCCATCAGTGCTCAATAAACTGAGCCACGACTGACTGTGGCTGTTAGATCTTTTAGTATTAGATGTAAGATGTACGTGCTGAACTAAAAGTGGAACTGTGTCTCCATTTAAAGTCCAGGATTCAGTTCAGAGATCCTCTCCAAAGTGACAATTCCTTCTTTAAAGGGTCACTTCAACCAAATTCAGTAACTAAGTACGGGCTGTAATTAAGTACAAGTTAGGTAGGTACTTGATTTATTACTTCATGTGAATATTTTCATTCTACGCTACTTTCCACTTCTACTTGACTACATTTCGGAGAGAGGCGTCGAAATTGTCACCGTACAGCTGTAATAGTTATTTTACTTTCAGATTAATATTTTACAGACAAATCATGTTTTAGTGCTGCCTGATGAAGTCCAAAGCAGCTGCCAGCCCAAGCCTTTGTGTGTTCCTGTGTTTGTGCACATTTAATTCACTCATATGTTTGCATTGAACAGCTCCACTCCTTTCTTTTCTTCTTGGTACTCTGGATAACACACTGTTGAGAGTTTTCGAATGGGGACTGGCGAAGCCATGTTCATTGCATTATCTAAAACAAATATTAGTTTCTGTAAAGATAAGCTGCTGCTGAATTTCTCAATTTTCTCAACCTGGACAAATGAAAGAAAACACCATCTGCACGGCCAGAAACCAGCAAGGGGTCGAGTGAGCAAATATGCTTTTCTGTCATTTTGGAGCACGTGCCGTCTTTTCCCAGGTTCAAACGAAACTTCATGCATCAACATCCTCTTTGTTGCACCATTACAGCACAATTGTGGCTGACTCTGTAGTCTTTGCCTTTTCTGCAAGCTGCGAGTGCAAAACTTCAAACATTTGCTGAAGTGAAAGTATATTTTCTGGGTTTTGATTCACTCAGAAATAGTTCTACAAATGCACAAAAAGCTTAATGAGAGTACATGTAGTTACTTTTACGATACTTCTCAGGTTGATTTACAGTTAGTTGTAGCTTCTCTAATGATGATGACTTCTTCTCCTCCTCAGTGTTGAAGGCCATCGGGTCAGCCTCCACCATCGCCTTGAGCGTGACCATGTACCACCGCTGCATGCGCTCCTTCCTGTCCAACAAGGAGATGCAACAGATGGGCTCATCGGTGGTCTACTTTGTCTGGAACCTGCTTCTCATCGCGTCTCGCCTCACCGCCCTCGCCCTTTTCGCCTCGGTGCTGCCCTGCTTCATCTTCACCCACTTCATTTGCTCTTGGTTGGTGTTAGTGTTCGTCGCCTGGCGAGCCAACGCTGAACTCATGGACAGCCCTCACGGAGAACAGCTTTACCGAGCCGTCGTGGGCCTCATTTGGTATTTTAGCTGGTTTAGTGCTGGGGACGGGAGGACGAGGAACAGGATGCTGCTCTATCATGGCTACATACTGGCTGACATTTCCCTCCTCTGCAGTTTGTGGTTCTGGAAGATGAGCACAGAAATTCATCAGTCGCATGCTGTAACCACTGTTGCGATTGTTGGTGCAGTTTACATCTGTGGTCTCTTTTGTAAAATTATATATTATAAATGCTTCCATCCAAACCTTACCAAAGAGGTATTGAAAGGGGACACCACTGAAAAGTCCCATCCCGGACAGGAACCAACAGGGGTTAGTTATGGTGATGAGACAGACTTTATCTCCCCACAAAGTGCCAAAGTCACAGATTCAGACGACACTCTGGCCGTGCGCATGATGGCCTCAGTCACCATAGACGTTGCAGAGCGCGGATTTCCCAGCTCACCAGCCCCCGACATCAAACGCTGCGATAAAAGAATGAGGAAGTTGGCCGAGAACTTCTACTCCTGACCTGGGTCACTTGACATCCACCAGACATGGAGGTTAGCAACAGACTGAGTCATGCGGCCTCTCAGCCCACCAGTCTAATGCATCAGGATCATGGGGTTGTGTGGGATAGAGGACTGTGACCTGTTCCTTGATTATCCACAGGTTCAACTTCATGGGCGATGACTCAGGTCCAAGTCAAAAGAGCTGTATTCTCGTAAGCGCGGTCTTCACTGTGTTAACTGGTGGTGCTGCTGTGTAACGAGCCACATGAAGCTGTCAATCATTATTTCAATTGTTTTCCTTTTAAAAGGATAGGTTCAGTATTTTTTACTAGTTTTTGGTCGCTGTAATTGTTCCTCCTGCTCACACTGGCTGTTGTAGATTCGTTCTTAATGCTTTTCCAGTGTAAGAAATGGCTTTAAACCGTAAAGATTTTATCAAACCTAAATGACAGACAAATTTAAGCATGTTTCCTGGTTCGGTTCACCTTTGTTTGCACAAAATCTTGCACAGAAATGGCTGCAATTTAGGAAGATCAGGAAGGCTACTTTAAAATTCATGCTTACAGTTGAATGGCAATAGAAAAGGATGCGTTTGGCCTGTATGCAGAGGAGGAATGATTTATAGTGACCGATAAATCTTTCCATGTGCATATACAGTATGGTCAAGTATTGTGTAAACCTTTCCTTTAACTCGTCCTTGCAGCATAGCAACATTCCTCATCAAGAACGTGACTTGATTAGAAATGTTTTCAAGATTATATATTTATACCAGATATGGTTATGTCATTATGTAATTTTATTTATTAGTTTATTTTACAGTAATAAATCCTCAACAGAAACTTGAGTCCGAAACTTGTTTTAAATTTATTTACATTGTATTGAGCATCTTAAGTACACAGGAAAACCTTACAGCACTGTGTCGAGGTCCCAAACAGCTAATGAGGGGGAAATAGTGATTAATGTAATTAAATTAGCATTGATTATGATGATAGTGTTTACATGACCCTATGTGGCCTCACAGGTCCTTGGAAATGAGATGAAATACGTAATAAAAAAAAAAACAAAACAGCATTTAAAAAATTAAACAACAGTATTTGGCATTGGAAAGAAAAAAGGACACGTATAAGAATATAGTCCCTTAAACATTAGATAGGCTTTTTTTTTGACAGCCATGGTATACTTCATAAAACAGACATGGCATGCAGACAAAGTAAAGAAATAAACAGAAAACACATTCAATAAAAGCAGAAACAAATAATTGCCAAGACTGTATACGGTCTCAATTTTCTCAAATGTGTGTCAGCTCTGAAAGATGCATCCATTTCTCTTGGACTCAATTAGGTCGCACGACACCGAACAATCAAAAGCACGCCTCGATAAACCTGCCTTTCATGATCTGCATTCAGAAGAACTTGTTATACATCGTGATTGTCTCCAAGCGATGCCAAGTGTTTCACAGCAACAAGATAAATGCAATCTCCTTTTTAAAAGAAAGCAAACAACCAACACAACGCAGACATTGTACGTTTACGACCATGAAAGTTTTGTCGAGCCAAACTGAGATGTGTATTCCTGAAAGACTTATCGGATAGCAAAGTAACATCTTAAGCTCTTCACTAAGGTTGATTTCTTTAAAACACTGAGCAATCTACATGAACGTTGTCCCCCCCCCCAAAAAATGGGTTTACAGCTTTCTAGGAGGAGACCTTTCAAATACAGTGCAGACAGGACAAATAAAAGAAAAAGTCTCAACAGCACTTAAAAAAAAAAAAAAGTAAGATAACACTTTGGATAATACAACGATGCAGTGATAAATGTATCAAACAAAGATCTTACATTTTTGCCTTTGAGATTATGCATACAGACAATATAAATATGCACAGTCACACTAATTACACAGAAATACACATTCTTAACGGTCAAGCTGCTTGCGTGTAAATACTAAGTCTTCTTCAGGCTCAGTATTGTTCAGTCGTAATCTTGTACAAGAGCAGGGAAGGTCAACCCCCCCGGTCCTGCTTTTCTCACCATCTAGAAATTAAGAATCCCTTTAAAATACAGCTAATGAGCAAAGTCGAAAATGTATTGCACGGCCATCACCTCTGTTCGTTTCTCCCCTCTGATGCGAACGGTTGCGGATCGCCATGTGGCCGAGTGATGAATATCAGAAGGTGTAATTCTGAGGTTGCAGTTGTCGGACACAACTAATAATCTCCGAGTTTTAACTAGAGCTGAAACAATCAGTTAATTAGTCAGCATCAATTTTGAGAAATTGAATTTGTTTAAGCAAAACTGCAAAAATTCACTTGTTTTCCCGTGAAGATTTGCTCTATATGTCCTCTATGATAGCAAACCGAGTATCTTCAGGTTTGGACTTTTGTTCCCGAGATGAGACATTTGTAACCATTTTCTGACGTGTTATACACGGAAACGGGGCTGCAACTGACCACTGATGATCAATCCTTTACCAACAGTCCGAGAACCAAAGACAATCAGTTTACTATCACAGGACATTGCATGAAACAGTAATAATTAATAAACATAACTTGCAAAGAGAAAACGTGACGAGTAATGTCTTTGGAAACAAAAGTGTGGAGCTTCCTTTTTGGTAAATTTTGACATTCAGTCACATTTACAAAGAAATCCTGATTTTGGACAATGGACCCCTGGGGACAGCAACACAGCCAGGACCCACACCCTGAGCTCTCAGGTGCTGCTGCTGGTTTAAAACCTCCGGTATTTAGTTCAGGCTGGAGATAGAGAGGCCGTCTGATTCCTGACTAAGGCTTCCCGCCACAACAGATCTACATTACTCAGTATCTGTAGTCGGGTTTCCATCCAAATGTAGCACAAATATCATCCAAATATCGGCGAAAGGAAAAGCAAAGGAGCATTTCCATCCACTCGCTACGTAAATATGAGTTCAGCACATCAACATCACATGTGACATGTACGTCGTGACTTATTCGTCTGTTTCACTTGCACTTTGTCGTGTTTTCTTTTTATAGCTACATCAAATTTTCCACCTCAGCCAAACGTAAAACACTTTTGAGATTTTCGTTTTTTGATCATTGCCACTGAAAATGCGCAGAAAAATATGTTGATAATATGGGAACGCAATTAATGACACTCCTCTGCACAGATATTACACCAAATACTACAACACAGCACACTACAGAACATATTACAGGTTAGATTTTCTGCTGTGAAAATTGTTTAAACTGTCTTACTAATTTTTTTAATAAAATGCTACCGTAGCCTCAGTGCGCTGTGTAAACTAAATAAACAAATACAAATATTGAATTGGATTTGGTTGGCAGATACTCATAGCCCTGTCGATACTGGATTTTTGAGGCAGATTCTGGTCAAACAGTATTGGGGGAGTTTAAAAAGCCTGATAATATATTTAATTCTTTTTAATATAAACTAACAATCTTGGATCTCAGTTCCAAGATTGTTAGTTTAGTTAGAATTGAGACCAAGATTACACCCCGAGTGCCACGTTTTACAAAGTAAATTAAACTTATCAGGGACAAATTATATAACGAAGACCACGTTTGGCATTTCTGTCAGTACATATCGGCCAAAAAAGGGTCGAAATAAGGATCAGGAGGCAAAACACACAATCAGGAAATCCTTAGTTTTAACTGAGCTCTGATTTCCCAACAACATTAACAGTCACCTCAAACAGCGGCTCTGAGCCCAGAGGACCCGATTTGTAATCCATCCACAGGTGTGAGCCCTCACATTTTCCTACCTCGACGTAAAGACACTGAACATACGGAAAATACACAATACAGAAAATTTGTTAGCAGGGTCACATGATCCGCCTTCACATCATTCAGCTGCCAACCAACCTCCAACAAGACTCACTGTTCGGAGGATGGAGGTTAGTCTCCTCGTGGCATTGTAAGCACACTTTGAACAGTCCTCTGAGGAATCCTTCAGGCAATCAACAGGTTTTTAAATGGTTTATGGAGAATGTTTAAATCCTTCCAAAATTCACCAAATTTCGAGATACGAGCAGCGTGTCGCAAATCCACACTACACACTCATTCTTTCTTTGATCACACTAGAAGAGTGGCAAAATGAAGTATACTCACCAGACAGTATTCTGGAGACAGTGTTCTCCCACTATGCAATGCACAAAGGAAGTAGTTTTTTGTGTGTGTGTGTTTGGGGGGGGCGCAATCAAACATCTCCAAAAAGACCACAAAAATAAGTACAAATGCTAATGGAAAAACATTTTGCTTTCCACGTCATGCATTTTCCTGTTAGTATAAAGTGGTTACATATGTTGATGTTGAACAGTATACTATAATAATGAGTGCGTAGTACACACACTATGTAGAAATAGTATGCAGTGTGGGTTTGGGACACAGCTAAGGATTTCATCGTTACTAGTACTACCAGGACCACTTGGGCAGGAACTGTATGTGAAGTGCAACTTTACTGGAAAACTCCAGGCTCATTACTGAAACTGATCAGTGTTTAGTTCACGTTCAGGGCATCGTGCTCGGCTTACTTTCTGAGTCATACAGAGAAGATTCAGGGTTGTCAGGAGTTTGACAGGAGCCTCAGATTCTCAGCACATGCTTACTGCCCACAGACCACACATATGTGTTTGTAAAAAAGGACCACGCGTCTGCTGTTGCAACACAGCGGAGAGGTCAGGACAGCTGACTGATGGGGGGGGGTCATGACCAGGTTACATTTTTACCACATCTAGTACCTTATGTTAAAGTTAAATAGTTGAATGGCTACATGGGAGGCAAATAAAAAGAAGTAAGAATGGAGTTATTTGATACTTGACTGCCAGTAAGATGCTGATTTGCAAACACAACAACAAAATGATGCTTTCAAGTCTTTGAATGAGTGCAAAACACCCCAGAAAGAGAACTCATCTTTGATATTATTCTTTCAAATTATACAGAGCCTAAATATAGAGCTACAACAACCCCAGAACAGAATGCCAATACACAACAACAATGGCCATTTGGTTGTCTAAATCCAGAACAAGAAATAAAAACTAGAGGGATTGTTTTTCATTTTGATGCTTAAAAAAGTAAATGAGACAAAGACCAAAGGGGGGGGGGACGACTTCCCTTCAGAGTCCAAATCAGTGCCAGTTTCAGCCGTTGTGAGGTTAGCTGCCGTAGGGGAGGGAGTGCTGTGCGTGAGGAACCTTAAATCAGCCGAATGATGCATCCAGTCTGTTTCTCACAGTCAGCTCCGACCCAAAGTCCGCCTCAGTTCATCACACATCACACGATGAGTCGTCAGTGAGGGCGGGTAGGTGTTTCTAATATGCGAGTGTGTACCGTTGGGGTTGTGGAGGATTTTCTCGCACGATGTCACTCCACAAACCAACAGGACGACGACGACATTTTCCCTTTAGCGTGCGCCATTCAGCGCCGCCTCCTTTACAAGAAGTCCAGTTCCAGCGCTTGGTGCAGGGACACGAGGTCACCGTGAGTGGAGATCCGCCAGAAGGGCATGTTGTGCTACACAGAGGCACAAAGGATACATAACATAGTCAGGCGGGATTTCAATTTAATTTCACTTATTTGAATGAACAAATCTGAGATGAAGGAGGCGATGCACAGGTCTGGAACCAGGCTAAATGGTAGCACCACACTAGACCTGGATCTCTGCAGTATGCGCGCACATTACGTACAGCTGGTCAACAGTGTCAGGATCCAGCTTCAGACTGTATTTCTCACATTTGCTTCTTAAAGCTCAACTTGTTTTAGTGTTTACGATTGATTAAACTTGTGAGTAGTGTACGCTCACATCTCAACTTGTAAGCTCACGTGGACACCTTTCAAACAAACAAAGCTAGAGTCGCAGCGACTGCACTTGTATTTGCCTGCAGTGCAGAATTTGACTAAATTCTGAGGGCATGCCCAATGCAGCTCTGTTTCAATAAGCTACCAAAAGACCAACACACAAAAGAAGGCAGGGGTAAAGAGACAAGAAGACCTTAAGGTTTACCTGTTTTGCAGCAAACTCCTCATCTCGACCATCGCCTATCACCACATAAGTCACTTTCTTCCCAAAGCGAGAGATGATCCTCTCAAAGCAACTCTCTTTCCCTGCATGAAAGGAAACCAGAGGGACTTTACACATCACCTTTTACGACACACGTGCATAGCACAGAACCCCCAAAAGCAGTTCCCACTTCCCTCCTCTGTCACAGCAGAGACAAATAAATTGGACTTTTCACGCTAACCTATTTTTGTGGCACTGTAGATGTTCTCGATGGGGAAGACGTCTCCCAGGCCGTAGAGCAGCACTTTAGCCAGAGCTGGAACCAGCTGAGTGGTGGTGACCAACACGTTCATACACTTCCCCCTGTGGGTGGAATGTCACACGCACACACATACGGCTCAAAGATGTGAACATAAAAGCTTCATCAGAGCACTGACAGTCGATGTATTCAGCTGTTCATCGAGCACCGATGCTGGGCCCGTTTCAGCTCAGCGAAACATAAAAACTGTAGTAAATATATGATACACTTTGTTGAAACTAACAAACAATTTACAAACAAATTCAGTGCAGACAAATCACAGCCACGCTTATATTTCTATCCTTCTAAACAGTGTCTAGAGGTGGATCATCTCACTAAAATCTAGCAACTACTTAACCTTAGAAATCCCTCATGTACGCACCAATGTTGGCAGAACTGGTTTCAGGTATTATGCACCTTTTAAACAGTATAATCGGCAAACGTCCCTAAAAACTAGATTCTTACATTCCCCTTGATGATTTTAAAGCTTATTATCTGATGTTTTTTTAATTATTCTTTTAAGCATTTTGATCCTTGTTTTTCATGTAGCTGTGTTGTTTCTGTTTGCTGATTGTTTTCTTGTGAATGTTTCTTGTTCTAAGGTCTGTCTCGGAAAAGAGATCTTAATCTCAGTGAGACCGCCTGATTAAATAAAGATGAAATAAAATAATCTGAAGAAATACTGCCTTTTAAAATTCAACTCGCATTACATTACTAAGCAGAAACTACATTACTAAATTTGATGGTCACGTTAGATAAAGCTGTTGCTTTAATCTAATGATTCACAATGGCTGGAGTGTGGTGTGTTAACAAATGACAGCGATTGAGGTGGACAAGATTTCAGAAAATAAAAAGCGTGCTCTGCTCAGACCTGGACTGGATGAGCAGCAGAGACTTGAGCGCTGTGCTGAGCCATGCGTCTGTAACGTTCTCGATCTCAGACTGAAGCCTTAGAAGTAGCTCCCTCTTCATGGGACTCAACAGGCCTGAAGGAGACAATGTGCAGTGTTGGATGTGCAGCATGTATACAACCTCAACACTACAAGATTTATCTAGCTTCATTCCAATTTTACCATTTCCAAATGTCTGAAGCGATGCACCGTCTAAATGTTTTGTGGTTGATTGGGTCACACAAAAACATTATTCCAGTCTGATACTTAAAAAAAGGCAAAGGTAGCAGACAAACACACAGGTCTTCAACACAAACAGGCCGTTCTCTGTTTACTTTGGCCACTGGGCTGAAACACGACCTTGTTTGTTTGACGCAGCCAGAATAAATTGGGAAAATTCAGATGTGTGTGCGCTTCATTTTGCATTTTGGATATTGGACTGCGGAACTAGTTATACAGTCGTCAAACATGTTGGAATTCACGCGAGTGTATTCAAAACCACCAAAAAAAAAAACCCCAAAACCCCCAGGCCCTTAAGATGATACACAAGAGTGAACTGAACATTGTCTAGTCTTTTTACTCAAACTAAAGAAAATTTCCAAGTGACACTTTTGTATTCTTCCGTGGAAATGTTCTTGTGCGTCTTCACTTCAAACTCCAGGTGTGCAAGACGGACTTATTACTGATGCAAGCTCACCTCCAACATTTCCTTTAAAGCTACTGTAGATCTCTTTTAGCCGGCGGTAGCGAAAGGCCAGTTTCCGCATCCACTCCACCCCTCCCTGGACTCCCGCGGTGGTTCCTGATGCCCCTCCTCCACCACTGGGGCCATTGAAGCCATCCGTCAAGAAGTTGTAGTTGCTAAAGAAAGGACAAACACTTGTGACTTGTTCAAATGACAGTCATGATGTTGGGCCGATATGTGTGTGATGAGATAGTCGCGGTACTGTATAGCGTGGGTTTGCTACAGGATAGCATATAACACACCTCAGCTCCTGTCCATTGTCATCAGAGGCAACATCCTCAACATGGACTTGATCACATTCCTTAAAGAAAACAAAAAGGGTTCTTTTTTTTTTACACAAATTGTATAACGTTTGTCAACCAAACTTGTATTTACTCGTACAAAGACGACAACATCCATTTACACCAACTGTGGGTTGAACAGATTTTACTAGAGTTGGGAAATACATAATGTAATGTAGTTTTACTGGTTTAGATAGGCAGTCCAATGCGTCTCCACACTTTTCTAATTAACGTCTGTGCATTAATTTCTCCAGAACTCAGGGAGGTTGATAAGAGATCAGAAAATGCATTCTACAATTTGTTGTCAAAAAAACTGCTCCGGGAAATAGGGGTGGATTCTCTTTAATCATCAGTAGTAGCAGCTGCTGCTGTGACTGGCCGTCAAAAGTAAAAAAGAAAAAAAGTATCCGAGGTCTGAATCGATCTCACTGTACCTCCAGGTCATTGAAGAAAAGGTGAGTGTCTGCTAGCTCAAAGATCAGCTCCTCCATCTGCAAGCCCAAGTTCAGCACCGTTGCTGGGTCCTGAACAAATAATCTGAGTCAGACGTTTTCCTTTTGATGTTGTATGCTCAAACAGTTTGCTTATTTACAAGAACAAACCTTGCCAAACTTCTGTGCGTAGGAGCCAGTGAGCAGTGAGTGGAATATAATAATGGTCTCATCCAGATCCCACAGAAAAATGCGCTAAAAACAGCAGGGAAGAAGAATATTGCACTTTGCATTCTAAAAATCATTTGAGCCATTTATTTTACAGTATGTCTTACAGTTGACAGGAAAATGGTTACAACCAAATGCTATTAACCTTTTTCATATAGTGAGTCCTTACGTCAGTAGCCCCCAGGTTAGAGAGGCTTGTGATTTGTTCCAGACAACACTGTTTTAGCTTTGTCTTAATCTCTAGAATGCTGCTTAGTGGTTTGTTTGTGTATACAATGATAAGTTAGATGCTGACTTGGTTACCTCCAGGTCACTCTCAGTAGGTGGGGAGTTATCAGACTTCTTGCCTTTCCCTTTGGCTTTGCCAACAGAGTTCCTGCGTCCAACCTCATCCTGATCTCTGGCTCCAGCAGGGAGCGCCACACTGGTAGGTAGGGCCGCACCTGCTGGGAGGTTCTCGGGTGGGGATGCATCTTAGTACAACAAAGTATGAAATTAGTAGTTGAATAATACATCTCTTCTGTTGCGTCTCAAGTTAAAAGTCTTATATATTAGCACAGTGAATGAACAGTGCTGACAAGGAACTCGAATATATGGTTCTTTTGAAACAGCCATCACAATGTAATCTACCTCTAAAGTTATACAGATATAATATAAATCAAAATTGTGAAATTACCTCTGGGAGGCAGTCCAGCTGAGGCAGCCTGCTCAGATTTCACAGCTGAATATCCGGCCACTCCCACACCGGCACCGTGGTCATCGCTGCTGGGCAGACAGGCCGGCACGTAGCTGGGAGGCAGAGCGTAGTACTGAGAGAACTGACTCTGTCCCAGAGAGTTGTAGCTGCTAAATTCCTGGAGGAAAAAAAGAGAAGGGTGGTGGTAAAACACCCACGTGGGGCAGTCTGACAAACATTATGCAGCAATAATCACCTTCCAACCACTTCTCATATAATTTACAATAACTGAAGAACTGTGTCAATGTGCAAGTTATGCCAGAGATGGAAATTTAAATTAAATGACCCTCAGGGTTTGGGGAGCACTGGATCCACCTCTTGTGGGTGTTTAGCTGTTTACTCAAAGACTTAAATGTGGAACTAGGTTAGTCCTGTTACTTTAAGACTCTTGCATATTTTAGTGGTTCCCAAAGTAGGCGCTGTGGCACCCTGGGGTGCTTTGAGGCCGGGCCAAAGGTGGCGCCAGATTTATCATGTCATTGTTCATTTATTGTGTTTTTATAACAGTTCCCCACATTAAAAAGCCAGTGACATTTACATCAACTGGAACTTGTCCTTCATTTCTCTGAGGAACACTAACGTACGCCTTACCTGGTGGGCCACTGTGGTGGAGGCTGTGGTGGCAGCTGTAGCTGAAGGGATGCTGGAGTACACACTTGATGTTGTGAAGCTTGAGCCTAAAGACAGAAAGGGCTAAACTAAAACACTGCCAGAGGAAAATAAAAGTATTTCTACACATTATTTGAAGTGACTTAACAACAGGAGAGGAAAACAGAGCTGAGAGATGTCAAGTTCTCCTTTATTTCTGAGGGCTTCTCATATTTGCAGAGAGTGTGACAGCGTTATCTTGTGAGACAGAGTGAGGTTGCAGCTTGCCTTGGCTGGGGTATGAGTAGTGCAGATGGCCTGGCTGGGTTGAGGTATATGCGGTGCTGAAGCTGAGAAACCCAGGCTGGCCACCAGAGGGCGCCTCAGGCAGCCCTGTCTCTGTTTTAATGCCTGGCCACATAGCACCTGAAGATGAAAGAGAGCAATGGAAGCAGAGAATGAAGGAGGCAGCGAGAGGAGTGTGTCGTCACTGAAGACGGGGCAAAGCTAAGAAACCAGGTCCTTCAGTCAAGATGTGGACTTTGTGTTTAAGCAGAGATCAAAAGCAAATTGATTCCACAGCGCCAAAGCACAGTAAGGCCTCTGAAGCAAAGTAACAAAGGTGTGTTGCTGGGTTTTTAGTGAGCAGACAGTGTTAAAGTAGGCTGTTAAGAGTAGGAGGGGGGGACTAACCAAAGGGCGGGAGGCCGTAGGTCTGGCCTGTCTGGGGGAAGGCTGAATACACAGCAGACTGGGCCAGAGGAGGAAAGGCCACCTGGCTGGTGTACGATGTCACTGCAGGGCTGAAAGAGAGCAACAGAATCATTCTATGTTTTTGAGGGTTTGTACAGCAAAAGTAAAATTCACTTATAAAATACACCTTTCAAGCACTTTCAAGGTACCTAAAATAAACATTTCCAAACTCTTGAAGCCTTTATCATCACATCTAAATTGTTGCAATAACTGCCAGGAGACAACAAACAAACATGACAACGGGATCATTTCATTTCAAATAAGTAAAGACTTTTGGTTTACAGGTTATGTTTTTGCGTGCATGTTTCAAGCCCAATATTTAAACAAGAATATTCCTAACCTTGAAAACATAAAATAAAACGAAGCATTTTCCAAACTTTCAAGACTTTGTGCAAACTCTGGTTTTAAGTGTATTGTTGGGTCACACCCAAGCATTTGCTTAAGACAAGAGCGGTACATTTTAAATGTACTTCATGTAGCAGTTAACATTCAGAGTTCATCCCAGCTAACAATGTGGTGAAAAGGGCTGATCAGGCATATTCGTCTCTGCGTGTACCCCTAAAATTTAAAGTGGAAAATGTGGCTTCTGTGCCGACATCAGCTGCAACAAAAACAATTATTACACAGCAAGAAAACTAGCTGCACTTAGTGTCACTTTTACTTGCACGTGAGTGAAATGGTTGCACACCGGAGCCCCGCATTATACGTCACATTCACATTCTGATAACAAATGATAAGCTTATTCACATTTTTCTTCTATGCAGCGTACTCACTTGCTTCCTTGATAAACCTGTTGGGTGTATTCAGTTGTGGCTGTTGTGTCTAAAAAAAAAAAAAAACAGACAACAGGGTGTCAGTTTGACATACGACAGCTGCTTTTGATTCAGACCTTTACTGTGCGTTGTTTAGAACCGAGACGGTGTTGACATTCATACCAGAATGTGCGTACGAGTTCATGGAGTCACCGCACTCTTGAGGTGCCGCCCCGCTGTCTGCATCCGGCTGCTCCTGATCATCTGCAGTCAAAACGCATTAGAATGTCAGCGTTTTCCCAGGAACATTTCTGAGTGCTGCCACATTTTCTACCAACCTGGATCAAGTTGGGCTGTAGACAGGGCAGAGTAAGAGCTTCCATGCTGTGATGAAGCTAACACAGCAGCTGGACACCCATCGTCGCCTAAATTACTGCAAGAGCATAAACAATTCATTATTATTATAGGACTTCTGCTGCCAGCCAACAGCCATATAACAAAATAATAAGTGAAATCTGGCAAAAAGGAAGAGTCAACAACCAAATAAAGAAGAACAAATATTATATATTTATATACAATAGTCTATTCAAAGCTAATTTTATTCCGAGTGGTTTTCCATCAGAATGTGTAAACAGGAAAAGATTAAAAAGATCAGAAATAGATCTAAAAATCACTGAAGACCAACCTCGGCTCTTTCTCCAGTCTACGTTCTATCTCAAGCTTGGCCTTCTTTGTCTGCGGACACAAAAAAATAGGTTTATAGAAAAGGTTTTCACTAAAACTCTATTTTCAGGACTGTGATATACCCCCCCCCCCAATAGTATAACCAATAAAACCAGATGAAAAGAAAAAGCCACTGTCATAAAAACTGACCGAAAGCTGAACACAGAAATGTGTTCAATACTATTTTCAAACATAGATTTCTTTCATGTATCATGTCATAATGCAGAATGCACATTTGCTCTGTATCATTAAATAGAAATAATACTGAACATCATCATCAGCTGAACATTATTGATACACAATACACTAAAGCATGTACATAAACGTTTGCACAAATACTGTAGTGACACAAATGTTTGCGCCATTAACTGCTTTACTGGTCAAGTTACATTAGTCCTTTCACAAATTACGGATGAACCAATACGTTTTGAGCTTATTTAAGCTGACCAACTGTCAAAAAAACACTAAAAGGTAATCAAGTTTCTGCAGTACAGTGAACGTCACATATTCAACTTTGCTCATGTTTTCTTAATTTGATCCTTCACCCTAAAATCCACCATCAACCTTGATTGGCAAAATTTTTTTTTACTACAATTAAAACCTGCAGCAACAACCGGAATATGAGATCCGAGAAGCATAAGCTATTAAATGTGGATCAACTATTTGTCACAGAAAACAATGTACAGTTTCACCTTAAAACCAATTTGTAAACAGTTATTTATGGAAGAATCCCCCCCCCCGCTCTGTGTTGGCGTCATTGTGGGTAGACTCACTGGCAGCTCAGGCAGCTCCTGCGAGTCATCCATCTCTGCAGCTGTGCGACCCGACATGTCTGCACACACAGCCTACTCTCTGCACCTGGAAAGCGTGTCCGGACCCTGCTTTACACAACCACAGGAGCAAAAACAAATAGGCACCGAATAAATGTTCGAGGGTTTTTGCCTTATGTAGTTTCCAGATGCGTGATTCTCCCCTCCCCTTGCCCCATAAAGCGCTCATCGATGCATCCCCCTCCTGCCATTATCGCGGGGGTGATCAGCAGGGAGGTGGCGGCGATGGAGGAAGTGGGCCACCCTGGCCTAATCTCCAGCACGAGACCCGCAGGTGAGGCACGTGTGGCACTGACGTTGCCCAATGTCCCCACCACACTTGTGTTCACTGTGGGATTAGGGAAGCGTGCCACTTTACATGTGATCTAACCTTCATTCAACGAAAACATATTGTCCAGAAGCTGCGCTCAGGTGCAAGCTGTCGTATCAATAGATGCCCAGAGGGGATAAGATCTAACCTCATTTTGTCCACTGCTCGCTCAACTGGCCTTTCCCCCCACGGCTGGAGGGACAGAAGATTTATCTAACTGACATAATGTAGACACAGAGAGAGAAAATAGGTCAGACGGCAAATTCACAACTGCACAAATGTGTCGTTAACGGTGGACGTTCTGAATCAAAAGCGTGCCACCAGAAATGACTGGGCCATCGAACCATATGTCGGCTTATGCAAGATTTACGTAAGTGAACTCAAAAAAGTATTACAATGGAAGCAAAATAAGGCCACTGAATGATGTACTGATGATAAATTAACCCACATACTCAGCCTATATTTTATATATTTCAACCACAGCCTGCATAAGTCGTACGATCCCAAACCTTGAAGATGAAGTCAAACAGATTAAGATAATCTATTCTTTCAGCCGCGCTGACCCCTCAAGATGCTTACTTTTAAATAATATTCACTGCTAATTCATCAAACCAGAGATACACAGATTTACACAGCTGCTTATCGTCTCTGGCTGATTTTGAGTCATCCAAGCCACCAGAAACAGAGCTACTCACAGTCACCTCTCCTCTGCCAGCGTCACAACACTCTACCCGAGGAACAGCATCGCCCTGATACAGGACCCTTCGGGGGTTTCTGCTTAAAGTGATTGCTGCCTTTTCCCAGAGGGTGGAGTATCAGGTGTAGGGGAAACCACAGACAAGGAGAAAATCGGCGAAGCAGCGGTGTTAGGAAAATGTCATTTGTACTCGTTACTGCAATAGACAATATTCCGAGACAGATTTTCACTGGTATTTCCTCAAAGGAATTGTTCAGATCGTAATGATCTGAAACACTTAGTGAGATCCATTTCAACAAAGGTAAATATTAATTTACCTTTACTCTTAATATTTGTAGATTTGGTTGCTTTCTTGCAAAGAACTCTTACATTGTAGCATTCTCAGATGACCTGAAACGCTTATCGGTTATGTTACGCTTGCATGTAGTTAAGAGTACCACCAACTTGATCACTGTATCCATTTACACCCATTTCAAATTACATGGTTCTTTCCCAGAAAACTTCCTAAGAATTTTCAGTGTCATAGGGGAATTGTGTGTAAGATATGGGACCTGTATAAGGACTGGTGTGCTTTCGCTACACATGCCATCTAAAAAGCAGGCGGGTTGGTGTGGTTAGGTTCACTTTCTAGTAAGAATTACGTCTCGTTGTTTGCAGATCACAAATACATCTGATGCAGACAGATGAAGCTGTCTTTCTAGCTATGCAACCGTTCACTTTATGTTGTTGACTACAGTGATTGGCGATAATTAAATACTTTTAAAAACCCTCTTGTTTGATCCAATACCTATGATGTCTACAGTATTGTTTGTCCTGCACACTGCAAATTAATACCGTTTGGCAGAAATCCAGACACAAGCTCCTATCTATGTAATCCAGAGATGTTAGCCGACTACCATCGCGTTAGCTGAATCCAGCAAATAACCCCGCCGAGGACAGTTTGCTATGAAGGTGAAGTCTGACATCAGGATACTTCCTGGAACACTGTAGCTCGTTCCGCTTTAAATTTAAACACATCAAAATGTTTGGCACATAATCGGCACAGTCAACACACGAAGCTGGATACAGGCAGCTAACACCATCTGGCGTGACTACTATGATCAACTATAACGGGCATTAATAACGCGTAACCACGCCAGCATTTGGACGCCGCCGCGCAAGCCTTCCAACGGGAACGTTAGCTTCCAACGTTAACAGGTGGCGTCGATTTATATAAACACTCTGCCAACGATTCTAATAGGAAAGACTGCGTAACGCTAACCAACTTCTCTATGGTTAATGGTGGTTTAATAACTAAGCTGGCTGTGAGTTACTTGGTTTTGGCCCGGGCATTAAAGTTTTACGCTCCGGGAATTAGTCGGGACCGGCAGCCATTGGAGTGGGTATTGAAATGGCATCGAGTGAAAGCACTCGGCGGCAACGCTAGTCGCAAAACAGACACTTCCGACACACCAAAATGGCCAAAGCCAGTCTTACCATTTGGGTGAACGAGAAACGCTTTTATTAAAGCGTCTACAATTTAATCCACAGTGTCAAGCTTTGTCTGTTGTTAGGGAGCACTATTTCGCAGGAAGTGTTCGTTGCTGGGCCTGCTGCGCATGCGCACGCGCGGCTCACTTTCGCAGGAGCCCTTTCTTTGGCGCGACGGGAGACGACAGACGCGTCGCGACGTCAACACAGCTGAGAGAGAACGCATCAGCTGCTTGAAGAGACGAGCCCTCCTGTTCAACGTTGTCGGCTTTGTCTCAGCGGGGTGTCACTTCTAGGGGTGTATTTTCTCTTCCAGACCAGATCGATTAAATATATACAACATAAAATATCAGAATCAGCTTTATTGGCCAAGTATGTGCACACACACACACACACACACACACACACGGATCTTTTTTGGGTTCCCTCACAGAAATAGAAATACAGCCAAAGACAAACTGAACAAAGGTAACATAAACCGATACTACGTACATACAAGTATGTGAAAAGCCATAAAGATATATTTAAAAAGTATATATATATATAAATGTTTTATTATATATAAAATATATAAAGCATACAATGTCTATATACAAATAAATATCAAGACAAAAACTATAAACCCTATAAAATGCACTGGCGCATTAAAAGAGTTCAAAGAAAGCCGAAACAATGAGTTGATCAATTGGTTAGTCAGTCGACAAAAATGTTTAATCAGTAACTATTTTGATAACTGAATAATTAATCTGGTTCCAGCTTTTCAGTTGTGAAGATTTGCTGTTTTCCTTTGTCTTACATGATAATAAACTGAATATCTTTGAGTTTTGAACAGTTTATTGGACAAAACAATGCATATGAAGATGCAACCTTAGGCTTTAGTAATTGCTGATGGACATTTTTCACTATTTTCTGTCCATTTTTCTGTCTAAGCGATTAATTGACCAAGCTTTCAGCAGATTCATTGCCAAGAAAATTATTGTTAGTTGACCTACTATATTGTATTATTTAATTGTGTAAAGTAGGTCATTTTGTAAAAGTAGCATCAATAGCATTACAAACAAAAACAGCGCACTTGTGTCGATTTTTAGGAATTTATTTGCCATTTCTGACACAGATTACAGTTCAATATTTCAGTTGATCATGTAAATTATATTATTCTTTATACAGTAGCATGAAAATAAATATAAATAAAAATATAAAACAGAAAACGCTTCCAAATATGGAAGAAAATATCTAGAACTGTGCGTTGTATCATTTTATTTTTTCAGCAGACTTGAAAATTTACTCTGTATGCAAACACCTAAAATATGGAGTCAATGGGACAAAAGTATGTCATGAACAATCTGTTTGAGTGAAGATCCTCTCTTAATAACTTACTGATAATCAGATCATTAATTAGAACTCACACTCCCGCTATACGAGATAAAATTATTATTCTTTCAGCGTTAAAAGATTTTATTGCACTTTCCAGAACCGTGTTGCGCAGTGGGCCTGTGGCTAAACACTGCTGGGTGAAAGCCCACTCAACCTCGTGGTTCTTCTTCAAAGTCAAGCAAACATTTTCTTATAGATTATTTCCTAGACAAGGGACCAAGAGCTTTAGGGAAAACAGATATGTACATAATGTATACTGTATATGGATCAGGCCGCCTTGGACAGGCACAAGACATTCACAGTTCTTCTCTACATGATGCATGAATACAAAAACATTTGTCATCACAGATTCTATAGTTTGTCTGGAGTGTTTGCAATAAAACAGCAATCACTTAAATTTGAAAGAAGATTGATATACAGTATGTGCTATGATAGATGCGGGCCTGTTATTGCTGGTTGAACTCTGTATCGTGCTCTCCTGATCAATAAGCCTTTCAACAAGTCTACAAAACAGAAGATATAGATTAACACAGTCCCTGGTTGTAAATGAAAAGGAGTTGGAAAAGACAAAAACAAAATATATATTGTGTGTGAGAGTGTTTATATACACATATACTCTAGGAAACTTTTATAACTCATTTAATTATATATGCAGAACTTTCTTAAAAGTAAAGAGAATGTTGTTATTAAAACATGGAAAACCTTTTGGTTTTGCAATAAAATATATGCAACTTTTTTCTTCTACACAGTACAGTAAATCTTTGATCTTCAGTATAGGAGGACAAACCGGTCAGAAGAAGGTGTCTGTGTTAAAGCATAGCATCGTTAACGGTTTGGTCCAAGTGTCATTGTTGACGTACAACACGAAAATGCCATAATTTCTTTGTATAGATATTAAAATAAAAGGTTGAACGATATGCAGCTGTCTAATCCAAAGATGCTGATGCTTGAAGCAGAACGTTTCACTTTTCTTGACCCTTGTTTCCTCAAGTGCAATTGAGCATTCACATGAAAACAATGCATTATGAACTTTGAAACAAAAATTGCTTTGACATAACGTAGACACGTAATGAAGGCATCACCCTTAACGGCTAGCGCCCTGGTCAAAAGTCCAAACAAGTGAAATGGTTTCGTGGGTTTTGATAAAGCCGGCTTCCATCCAAACTGCCTGTCGAACCTCAGGCACTTCTCGTCATGTCACCTCACCAGTAGCTGTGATGTCCAGAGCCACCAGAGAGTGATGTTGTGTGACCCTAAAGTGCATCCATGCTTGGCACACATGTTATAGTTTTGGGTGGTTGAGGCAGAAGCGTAGGGCCAGTGGTGTAACATAAGTCCCCATCTGTATACTTTTATTGATCCCTCAAGATCTGCACTGTCCATTTTGTCAGTTAGATCCTCTCATCGGGAAGGTGCTGCGTCTCCCAAACAGGCTGCTCCGGTGTGGTCCCTCGGTCATAATAGGACGCTCAATCCAGAGCTTTAATCCTGTTTTCGTGTGAGCTCCCCTGGACAGAAGGGCAGAGATGTTGGCGGCGTTCACATGAAGGAGTGGTCTGCTGGAGGCCCGTAAGAGAAGCCTGGAAAAGCTCCGGCTGCTTCCTTGACGCTGCTGGTCACCATCAGGTTGTCGGTGCACAGAGAGGAGGACACGGGCAGGTGGGTGAACTCGGGGTCGAAGTGTTGGAGGTCTGTGGGACCGGTCTGTAAAACCGAGCAGGAGGGACGGGAATTAGACATGTAATCAAAGGAAAAAAAAAAAAAAAAATCAAGACACTTATGGATGTTTATATTGATTGTTTAAGTCATCATTGGCGCTTTCTGGTTTTCTTAAGTCTCCTATAATACTAAACTGAATGCTGTTGGGCTTTGGACTGTTGGTTGGACCAAACAAATCAAAATAATTTCCTCCCCCATTTGATCGTAATCTGAATATTTTTGTTTTGGGACAAATGGTCCGACTGATGAGCTGAAGATGTCACATAAGGCTCTGGGACATTGTTGGCATTTTCCCCTATATTCTGACATTATGTAAACAAAATGATCAATCGACAATGGAAAATAATCAGTCGCAGCCGCAGTTTGAACTTACCACCGAGGGGATGAATGGAGGTGTGATCTTCTTGGACATCAGGTCCTCCCAGTTGATTGGGGAGAAGAAGGAATGGAACTTGAGTTCAAGCTGGAGGAGAGAAGAAACTCTAGATCAGCCAAAAAGCTTCACGGGTCTCTTCCAGTGCTCTATGTTACGTGTGTTTAAGGGTCAGCTGTGCGCACTTACAAAATCATCCTTCACTCCCAGTCTCTTTGTGCGGTCCTTCTGCAGGAGCCCCTCAAGCAGTTCCCTGCCTGAGTTTGACACATTGGGCTTGAGCACCGGAGCCTTGTGCAGGATGTTGTTGTACATCTCAGCTGTGTTGCGACTGTAGAACGGGGGCTGTGAAGCACAAGCAACAACAACAAATTAAGTTTATTTAATATGTGATGGAGCAGTAGAGCTGCACTAAGAGGTATAAAGTCACACATTTCACTTACAAGTCCATAGAGCATCTCGTAGAGCACCGATCCCAGACACCACCAGTCAACTGTGCGGTCGTACGCCTGCTTCTGGAGAACCTCAGGGGCCAAGTACTGTGAGGAAAGCAACAAGAAAGAGTCAACGCATGTGAGACAATTATAAGTGGTGGAGTTTCTGTATTGATAATGAGGACGTATGAAAGCCTAGAGATGTTTTGTACCTCAGGCGTCCCACAGAAGGTTGTTGTTGTACCATTGGCCTCAAGACCTTCTTTGCAGAGGCCAAAGTCTGTGAGGACAATGTGGCCCTGGGAGTCTAACAGGATGTTCTCAGGCTTCAGGTCCCTGTAAAGAAGAAGAAAGCTTTTACAAAGATGACTCAAAAGACTTCAAAGTCTCATTTATACAATTCTTCTGTCGTCACAGATCATGATAGATGTCCACAAGGGGGCACTGTAGGATCGCTCATTACCTGTACACAATGTGCAGGGAGTGGAGGTAGCCAAGTGCACTTGCGATTTCAGCAGCATAGAACCTGGCCCTGGGCTCCAGGAAGACCCTCTCTCTCTGGAGATGGTAGAACAGCTGGAGGAAACAAAACAGACAACCACCTGTCATCAATTTGAAACATACTTTGATATCCTGACCCGATTCTGGCCTGTGGTTGATTTCTGGGTGTTGTGAGATTTGAACTTTACCTCTCCGCCATTGACATAGTCAAGTACAAAGTAGAGCTTGTCAGTAGTCTGGAAGGAGAAGTGCAGCCCCACCAGGAAGGGATGCTTGATGTTCTTCATCAGCACACTGCGCTCAGCCATGATATGCTTTTGCTGGACGGAATATATAGAAGTTGACATAATGCTGTATTCATCACAATGAGTTTACATGGAGGCGATATGGATTGAGGTTTATGTATGGCGGTCAAGTCTTGACCTCTGGGGCTTCCAAGCAGCTCACCTCTTTCTTCTTCATGATGATTTTCTTCTGCAGCACTTTGACAGCATAATATTTGGTGGACTCCTTGTGTCGCGCCAGCAGAACCTGTAACAGAGCAAACATTTGCATGAGTGATGGTAGATGCGAGCGGTGACAGGCGCAGCACGTGCAGATAAGAGACGTTAGCTGTGTGACAGAGAAGCTCGACAGACCCACCTTTCCAAAGCTGCCTTTGCCGATGATTCTGAGGTAGTCAAAATCACAGGGTTTGATCCTAATGTACAGACACAAAGAGCTGATTAGGATTGGTACCGACACATGGTGAGGTGTGTATGTGCTACCACATTATGGCGGGCTACATTGAAAATAAAGAGATTTTAAAAGGCTACTTACTGAGTCTCCTCAGCCAGCGAACTTCGTGAATTTAGGTACATCTGAAAGATATGAAAATGGGGAAATTTATAAATGCACTGCCATATTTTAGGGGGAAAAAAAAAATGAGTCAGATAGTCAGTAACTAGTTTCTGCTTACCGGTCTTTCAGGAAGATCATCATTTTCAACCTCCTCGTTTTGATTCTCATCAATCTTCAGGAAGTTGTTAACTTCAACACTGGAAACAAAAAAAACAGAGCTAGTTATAAGACGGCTTTTGAAATCAGCCATTACCCTTTTACAATATGTCTTAATGTTTTATTTTGGATTTTATGATTCAGTATGAATGACTACATTTGAAGTTTGTTGCACAGTGTAATCACAGGGTTTAAAGCGGGTTTGTGAGAACGCTCCCTGCTGAGGTGTGAATGACTGACACATGTCTGAAACATCCAGACAGGTCAAGTTTATCACACGGTCGTCGGCATGGAACAGCCTGACCGTTCTGAGAAAAGGTTTAGGCCACGACAAGGGGGTTTAGACGGCTCTGCAGGACTCAGTGGTCCAGCTCAGACGCCCTTTCCTTCTGGAGCACCTGGCGGGGACAGGTGCAGCACACGGGTCTTTTTCCCTCCACAGCACCAGACCCCGACCTGGAGGTCTGGCCTGGGTGTTCAGGGCGCTGCGATGGGCCGAGCCACATACCACGTCATAACTGAATTACCGGTTATCCCTGTCTAGGGGACAGAGGGGATTTGCTGGGAAGGTGATTAGGCAGACGAGAGGTTGTTAACGGGCTCGTCATGACAGGACTATTCTTACCCCTGCTTTTCACAGAATGTCCTGCCAAGCGCAGGTGGCTGATTGGATTGGCCAGTGCACACCGGTAACGAATGGGCTAATGACCAGAAGTAAACACTGGAGCCAGGAAGTGAAGGGGGGGGGGGGGATCCCTGATGGAAAATCATTTCAATTCAAATACTCACTGTTGGCAGATGTGTGGGGTGGACACCAGCTTCTGGATGAAGTCATTCAGCCCCATTTTTCTCTCCTTGATGAAAGCTGGAGAGAGAGAGAGAGAGGAGGGGAGGGGGAGACATGATGCCAGTGTTTGAGAAAGCGTCACCTACAGTATCATCCACCACACATGATCCGAAAAATGTTGCCAGCCCCCCAAATTAGGAAATATCTGTGTTACAGCTGTAATCCGCCGTTTCCGAGTTCCACGCAGATCTGCGTGCAGTGCACAGACCCCCTGATGCTGCGGGCTTACAGGTTATGCAACCAGTCGGGTCAGGCCCTCGGATGCCAGCAGAGGCGGCCAAAACAGCCCCTTCCCCCCCCATTATGGATTCTTACTGCCACGCAAATAGTCGGGTTTGAGGCAGATTTCTTGTCAGTGACGCTTAAATCCAAGCGGGTAATGTGATGTTTCTACACATTTCCTATAGAAATTAGAACAACAAAAAAACTGCACTGATCCATCTCTTGGCGGCTTAATAATAATAATAATAATAATAATAATAATAAACGCACGTCAACAACACGGTTCTCTAGTCAACACACAGCGGCTTATTTTGTAATGTTGCGACAGCTCACCGGTGAGGACGGCGACAATCCCCCTCATTTTGCAGTAAGTTAGATCACATCCAGCCTCGGTCACAGCCATGTTGCGCGGCAACGCGAGGATCCAACGCAAACACGAGGAAGGACGAAAGAGAAACAACCGGGGCTCCTGTGCGACCCTCAGACAGCCGCTGTCAACCGACTCAATCCGCTCTGGAACGCTGCTGCCGGGTGCAGCGAGCTGCCCGGCTCATATATATGCGTGTGTGTGTGTGCGGGGGCACGTGGTTTCGGGGGAGGGCGACGCCCATTTCTCGTCGTCACACGCGTAACCACAGCAACGACGGGTTGACGTCACGGGATTCCGCTGCAGCCATATTCTGCCTGCAGGAGGTGGGTGACGACCAGAGCTCACCCTCCTCCTCCTCCTCCTCCTCCTCCTCCTCCTCCTCCTCATCACCTTCTCTCAATGGAAAGTTCCAGCTGACTGTAATCATCATCACAAAGGGATTAAAGCCATGTTATTAGGAGAGGGGGAAACCACACCAACAGAGCCGATACTCTCTTCTTATTTTATCTCCTGCTGTGCTGACTGCATATAGACCCCCCCCAAAATAAAGGGCTGGATTTGTCTGCTGTCAGGCCTCCCTGCAGCCCTTTTACGCTGAAAGGATGTGGAGAAATGTATGTCACTATTGCTGCGTCTGCCTGCCGACAGCTGCAGTTTCTGACCCTGTCCGACGATCCACACAAAAGCTAGAAAATGCATGATGATCATAATAAAAAATAATTGACCATTTTAAACCCGTGCAATTTCCAGGAATCTCCATGTGCTTTGCACATCTAAACCATTTGTGGATTTCCGCAGCCGATGAGGTCAAGGGTACGAAGGTGACTTTGCATGGCACAATTACATAAATTCAGAGAAACTACACATGGCATCATGACCGAAGCAGCGATCAGTCCGGCTGTCACAGGTGGTCCACTAACCCTGCAGGTTACATAACTGGCATAAAGCAGATGGATATACTGCCTGAGGAGGACAGTGAGCCGCACACACAGTTTTACAGCGAGTGTTAGTGATTTTTAAGATGAGGTTATTTGGTGTCTATTGACTGATCAGCTTTTGAATGAGTGTTGCAGCGTTTTATCCCTCAGGGGGAATAATGACAAAAACATTTCTCTTGTGCTGCTTTGCTGTTACAGCACTGAACAGTATCTAAGTAGGTCTACTGTACAATTTTCAGGTACTTTCCAGTATTTCCTTTTTGGGCTGTTTATCAGAGGGAAATATTGTACTTTTTACCCCCACAACAATTCGAGTTGTTCCACCACTGTTCTTAAGAATATCTATTTCAGTAGTTACAGATTCACTCAGCTGAGTGTCAGTGGGGGAACTCCTGTGTTTTGTCTCAAGACGTTCACATGTGACAGTCATGCATGTTTTAATGGAAGTGAGACTTCACAGGGCCAGCAGTTCTTGTATTGTGGAAAGAGGAAGTGCCTTATCTGGGGCGTATAGCTGGTGCGGAGCCAGGCAGCAGCGTATCATGTCATACCCTGGACGGACAAACACTCGCAGCTCAGCTTCAGCTCTGTTTACACACCCGATCTGATTGCATGCCAGCGACATCATCTGAATTATTCAAGTGTCGTCACATCGGGTATCACGTAGAAGGATAAACATAACTTGGGCGGTTCCCTCTGGCAGCATTTATTCCTCTGCCACTTCTGTCTTTGATTTGCATTGTTTGTTTCTGTTGTGATGGAACAGAAAGCCAAGTGATGTAGAGCAAAGCAGCTGGGTGACGTGGCATTTCCCCTTTTTTTTCTGCATGATGTTTCTCTACACAAGAAACACGTAGCTCATGAAGTGTGACAGGAATCTCACATTCATCATCATCATTCTGATTAAAGCCATTCCTGTTACTTTATCTTCTGTGAGGAACTTCAGTGGACAAATAGGACAATTACACCAATCGCAGACAGTCAAGGTGCAGTCATGGCCACGATCAGTTAGATCGGTGTGTGCACCCATACAAATTAAAATACAAGCTAAGGATAAAAACATTGTCTCATTTCATTTTCTCTCTCTCTCTGTCTCTTTGTCAATGTCTTTCCAAGATTAATCAGATTTTCCTTTAGCACCTTCACAAAAGCTGCCCCGCTTTCCGTTGCTCTGTCCAGTCGTGTGAATGATGCTGAGCAGACAGGCAGCACTTCCGCTCGCTCACAAGCGTTCGCGTGAGTCACCTGCCAGCAGATCCAGTAAAAGCCTGTCCAGCTCTCACACGGCGCCATCGATCATGACTCCCCCACCCCAGCATGGTGCCACGGGACTACCGGGTCTTTCTGGGGCTGCAGGTGTGTGTGTGTGCGTGCAGCGCGTCGAAAATCAACGTGCCTCTCATGTTACATTCGAGACACAAGCATTACATTTTCCTAAAATTAAATACGCAATCTTTGAAGATCTTTAAATCTGATGAATCCAATTCCAGTATCCACTCTCTTTTAGCTCTGTTTTTGGTCTCAACCAACTCGTGAGGGAAATATCTGGCTCTTTAGCTGCTAAATGCTCCACTGTGTTCACCAGTCGCTAACTCTGCCTATCTGCTCTTTGGTGCTGAGCAGGTAGCGTACAATTGGTTTCTTGAGCTTTTTTTTACTCAAAACGACACTAAAGTGAACCAAAACATTTACACATTTACAGACCGAACAATTTAAAGTGATGTGCTAAAGGTTGCGTAAAGCTGAGGGTAGCTGCAGATTCAGGTGACAATTCTGTCTGTTGCAGGAAAAAAAACAGATTTTTTATCCCTTTCTCAAGTTGCGACTGTATTTCCTAATCCAGGTAGCTGGAAATGACATGTCATTGCTCTTTTTTGTAAAACACATGCACATACATGGATTTTCAAAGAGGTCATTTGTATATATACTGTGTATATATAAATATATGTAACTGATAGTACATTTTTTAATCTTTGGTTCATGTGCAAATTAAACAAGGAGATATGTCATTTCCAGCTACCTACTTTGTTTGTATTAAGAAAAAGAGGTGCAACTTTGCAAACGGGTTTTGTTCCCAGATGTTAAGTCTGTAAGGATTCTGGAAATACCATCAGAGCAGTTGTAAGGGTTGCTGAACGACCATCTGGCTATTTGCAAATATTTACGGATATTTATTTTTCAGAAAATCGGATGCTTAACGCCGTAACTCGAATGTAATGGTAATACATTAGAAACTAGACTTGTGTAGTGAGAAGGAGGCAGCAGGAGGTGTGTGAATGAGTCATACAGGCAAACTGGTCCTCAGTGACCAACCGTAGGGCTGGCAGGAAGGCTGCTGGCTAATGAGGATGGAGGATGTCTAATTACAAATGTGGGTCTTGTTGACCAGCAGCGCTGCTTTTCTCATTCACCCACACAGTCATGCCAGCTTCATTAGCCCTGAGAGCTCTCTGCTGTCTGAGCTTGCCGTCTGCGGACGATCATCCTCCCTGATACTCTCGGCACTTAGCATGACTCATACAGAGAGCTGCAGAGGTGCAGATCAGAGGTGGTGGTCCCGTCCGCCCCGCCAGCGTCGCAGTGCAGCCTCATGCCCCAGTGACTGGGAGCAGATTTTGGCTCATGAAGGCAGAGATAGAATTACAACCATCTTAGTTTTCCTTTCTGAATTCTCAGGCAGGAGATGAGATGTGTATTTATTTTTTTTCTCATCCTCCAACATGGGGATTAGATGACTACTCATTTGCCTGCTTCATCAGATTAAAAAAGAGGAAAGAAATGTTTGGGCTCTCGTGTGATGACTCAGACACTCACTGCAGCCAAATTATTACGAATGATGCATTACTTTAATTTGCTGCAGAGCAAGTGGGATGATCCTGCCTATTTTGAATTGCAAAGCCTCAATTAATTATATTAATGTGACTGCTACTGCTATAATTACCACCATGATGGTAAGACGAGCTTGGGCCTGATGCACTCTGGTATTACCTCCAGTTGTAACATCATGTTACTCTGGTGCGGCCTGTATGTGACTATACAGCAGGTTCCCTGTGCATTACTAAAACTATAACGTTCACTCTCATTCACTAACTGCACCTCCCGTGTAGGCCTGATCATGAATCAGTAGAGAGGGGTGACTTCCGTTACTGAATGCAGTTCCTGTTTCTCTGCTCATGGCCTGCATCATAATCATATGAAATACGAAGCAACAAGTGGCTGGACACGTGGATAAACACTCACTGAAAACTTGCTGAACATTAAAATTGCCCTCTAGAGGCACACAGACTAGCAGAAATAAAGCCAACACGCTTGCACAGCCACCACCAAGTTATTAATTTGATCCAGTTGTGGTCTGCTGAGTGTTGCAAACCTCATGAGGTCAGAAATTAATCTGGAAAACATCCACTGAGAATCAATCAAAGTGTGGCCGCTGGAAACAAAACCAGTTAATGAAATGTGAACTGAGGGCCGGAGTCCCGGGTGTTTGTTTTGTTTATTTTCTGCTTTCACAGGTACCATTCCCCCCCCCTCATCCTGCAGCAGGTGATTGTGCACAGCTGGTCCTCACTTGCTCATCAGGGGCAGGTCACACCACACTGGTTATCGGTAAATCAACCCAGGGTTTCGCAATGTGAGTGTGTTCACATGAAAGGGGCGGTGTTTGCAGAATATGACCAATCACAAACATGGCAAGTGTGCTGGCAGCAGAGCGGGATACTTTACAAATGAAGAGCAAAGTATAAAGCTAGAGAAATACGAAGATTGATCTGTAATCTCAAATCTAACCTTCTCCAGAGCAGATTAGGCATGCAGCATAAGTTACCATGGCGATTTACCCCGGAAAGAAGTGAACCACCGTCGTAACACTGAAAACCCATTGTTAAACCTGAAGTTACCTCGCTGACCATAGTACAGGCCTCTGGTCATGGCTAACATCCTGAAACACCAACAACAATACAAAGGAGACAGTCTTAAAGGAATAGTTTGACATTTTGGGAAACACGCGTATTTGCCTTCTTGCAGAGAGTTGGGTGAGAAGATTGATACCTCTGTCGCTGGGAGGTGTGGCGTCGCTAAGGGGGGATAAACCTGGATGATTCATGGGGTTCCAGCTTGGTAGTGGCCCATAAATGTTTAGAAAATAATTAGTTTATCCTTAAAAAAAATGTATACAAAAAGAAATATGTGATGAAAATGTACACACATAATCAGAGCAGGCATCTTGAGCCGACCATTTCGTTTGAACACCCCATAATGCATGAGGTTTGGACCATTTCACACAAGGATTAAAAAAAATTACAAATAGCTCTGCCGACCTGAGTCTGACAGCTGCTCCGGCTTTCCGGCAAGGATGTAGCATTAGCCTGCTTTCACAGTCAAATACAGTTTGCAGCCTTCAAGAAGGAGATCAGGTTACCAGAAGAGGAAAGAATTTTATTTTAAAAATTACTCACCACATTTTTGCCAAGAAAACAATAGAAGAATTTCAGTGGTAAGTCGGTGTAGACAGACTGCAACTGCTGAATTGAGCAACGGTAGCCTAGCCAAAGCCTGCTAGCTACAGGTAGCTACTTACTGTAGACGTACTCGGCTCGGACAGAGCACTAATTATTAACACGATGGTGAGTTTTATGACTAGCTATTAGCTCTTATTTGGATATTATAATTGCATTCCCCAATATATGTGTGAGATTTGTTAGTTAGCTACAATAAAATTAAAACATAACATGTTCATTAAATCTAACACTAGTGGTGTAGTTATTTATAATAAAGCATCAAATCTCGTGACACAGGCAGCTAAAATTACGAACCCAAAATGTTAATACTGTTAATATGGGCAAAGGATGATGGTGGAAACTAGACTCTGCAAAATTTAGTATAGACCAGCAGAATGCGATAGGACATTTAATAACACATTTTTAGGATGTTATTTTCATTTAAAAAATTTAAATTTCTATGTTTGGGGCCCTGTAAGTTTTCCTTCACGGGGCCCCAAAATTCTGGTGACGCCTCTGGCTGGGAGCAGTACCCTGTCGTCACAGCGAGGTTACCGTGCAGGACCACAAATTGTCGGTTTCACCTGTTCACTAGAGAGTTTTAGAGCTGTTGGTAGGTGGATTTTCTTACATTTGGACAGAGTGAAACCAAATAAGTATATTTCTCAATATGTCAACCTATTCCAAAATATTCATTGCCTTTCCATCCTTATCTGTGGGAACAGAACAGTTTTTCGGGCTATCACTGAACATCTAAATCATCCGATCGTTTCAGTCCCGGTTACAATGTCAAGGCCCAGCAGTAGCTTTTACCCTCTCGGGTGCCTAATGATATGAAGAGCAAAGGAAGCTGCAGGGAGGAGGTCAGAGTCTCTGCGTTGGATGTGACCACATTAACCAGACAATGCAAAGAACAGACAGAGGAGTGCTGGATGATGCCTTTGAATTTGGCATCTTGCTGTTTGTACAGACAAAAAACAATCTAAGTAGTGGCAATAACGTCAAAGCAAAAACCAGGAGGGGATTGAATAGTTAATGAACAGTCATGAGTTACATGATTGAAGAGACAAACAAAGGGGTGATTTTTAGACCTTATAACCCAGGAAAAGTTGAACGTTTCAAGGTGCTTTGTCGTCTGTTGTGCTGCTGAGAGGCTGCACATTATCCCCCCAGACAATCTCACAACACAGACACTGTATTAATTTAAAGGAGCACCTACCTATGAAGGATTTCTTGCCGGTCTTCATGTCTTCCTAAGTGTCTGATTTTATTTGCTATCGGGCACTTGGTCTCTGATGAATGGGTGTCTGTCTCTGCTGCAGAGCGTCCAGGTGACTGAGTGCATGAGAAAGACGTAGTCCTCCTGTAAATATGCCTCAATCTCTCCTCCGTCTCCTTTTCAATGGCTCTCACTGCAGCTCTGGCCGGAAAACTCTTCGATTCGCAGGCTAATTACTTTCCCCGCTGCACTTCCCTCTGCCCTCTTCCCTCTGTCGTCTCTTCCTCTTATCACCCTGCCAGCGCTGAGACCAAATAGCCGAAACCAGAGATCTGTGACGCACCTGCTTCTCCTCCTCTATACACCCCGACCCCACTACCTCCACCTCCTCCCTCATCTGTTCTTTTATCTACCTGGAGAGCCTCGAACAAAACAAAAGCAGGTGTCTAGTTACAACCCCCGTGAGCGTGGGAGTCCCGCCGGAGGGGAAATCAGTCTCCATGACACGGGAACCACCTGAGGAATATGGTGAACAGACAGAGAGGGGTTTAAATTTTAATTGGCCACTATAGCACAAGTGATGCGTTCACTACTCATGAGCCTCCACTACCTCCTTCATTTACTTTGCAGGAGTTTTGGGGGTAGAATGATCTGGCTAGTCACACCGACAGCCCTTGTTGCTTTGTTAGCTGTCTGCCTCGGGCTGTAGGCCATAAACTATGATGAGTGCTAAGTGATGAAGAGCGAGGTCTGCGTGGGTTGATGTACAGGAGCAACAGCAGCAGCATTTGTCACACAGTGAGGCGTTGAATTATGATTTTGCTTTGGAAGCTTAACTACAGTCATTCTGTATTTAATTGACATAGGTGATAGGGATGTGATAAATCCTTTACTTGAGTTTACAACCTGAAAGAACTGCAGTTCGCCGAGCTGAATCAACACCGACAGCCTTAATGAAATCAATCATTTCGAAAGAATTAGCATTTGCATTGTATCATACGGTCTCTACCCTCTTTGTGCTGATGAGCTCAAAATGTCTTTTCGTTTTTGATTTACCTTGAATCAAATTAATAACAACAAATTAATACTGTAATACCTGCAGCAGCACAGAAGGTCACAGACAAAGAATGCTGGCAAAGTATAAAATACAATGTAGTCATATATACAGATGGGTGAGAAGGAAAAATCGACATTAAGTGCCTCCAGAACAGCTTCAGTGCCCCTCAGAAACTCTACTGGAGGGACGAACACAATTATTCCAAAAGATATTCAGTCATTCGGTGTTTGGATGACCGCTGTCTATCGTGTCAATCCAAAATCAGCCATGGGTATTTTCATACTCATTAAACCATTTAGTGACTCCGTCTGCGTCAGTGTTGCTGTTTCACGCATTCATTCAGGTATCTGCTTTGAGAGAGACCCTTTAAAGATTGATTTCAGTTCACACCACAGCTGTAGCTCTGTGGTATTAACATGTGATCTGTGGCTGGATAACGACATTCAATCCATGGGCTTCTGTATCGACACCTGCTATTAAAAAGGTTCTGCCCACATTGTGATTTCAATATGAAAGTTAAGTTAGGCGTGGCTGGCAACGTGTCAACGAACATGGCACTTCCCAGATAAAGGGAGGCAACGCGAGACTGATGCTAATTGTAGTTTTTGTGAGCAGGAAGAGGCGGAGTGCATTTACACCTGGCTGAGGTCCCATCACAATGTGAGCCAGACCACCTCCAAATGGGGTCTGGCCAGTCCAAAGTGAGATATCCAGATTGCACATTAATGCCATTTGTAAATGGGGTCCTAAGAGTCAAGACAGACTTACTTGACTCCCTAAAGACTTGACTTGAGACTTTACAGCAAACATATTATAATCTTATATTCAGAGCAGGTAAAATCCCACACCAACGACAAGCCACCTTTCATGTATAAAAAAACCTATTAACATGACTTTGAAGGGAAAATTCTATTTTATTGTAGAGGTCAGCATTTAGACGCCTGAAACATTTGAACTGCAGTTTGAAAGCGTGTTCTTCCCTTAGAGCATTCAGTGCTGCAAAACATTCAAAGTGACTTGGACATACCCTCAATCATCGAACTGGACTTTCCCCAAGAGACTTGCAAATAATGCAACAATGCCTCTGACATAAAGTTCTCACAGATAATGATGATTGCCTTCGCTCCAACATATCTGCATTGCTGATAAAAGAAGGGTCTCTACGTAATCACCACAGACACGACATGCATATTTACAATGTGAGCCTTGGTGGTCTGGCTCACATTGTGATGGGACCTCAGCCAGTTAATTCTGCCTTTACTGATATGGAATCAAAAGACTCTGACGCACAGATTCCTGCCCTGCTGCTGAACTCTTCACTTCACAGCAAACACAAACCACCGATTAACAAGCGTTGTTTAAATTTCAAAACCTCAGGAGGTCAAGGGGAGTATATAAATGTACTCATTCAAATCAGCTGTAAAGGAGAAGTGAGCTTGTTCTTTGAAACTTTCCCTGCGTCATCTTATATCTGCAGCCCCGTGCTGAAATGAAGCAACTTCGCCAACAAACATATTTTCTCAGCCCGCTCATCACCTTGAAAAAACACTGCACGACATAGTTCACAGGGAAAGTGAAAATAAATAGAGATTGATATCATGTCACTTGAGTAAAGACTGCAGGGTTTTGTTTTAAAGAAAAAAAAAAAATGGAAATAGAGCTTTCAGTGTTTAATGATGAGGCCCGAAGCACAGGAATAATATGTGACAAACCACTTTGACTGGACAGATTTGCATGTAATTTAAATTAGGGCAGAGTGAGACTGACTGACGCAGAAACAGGCCGATATGTTGATTCAGATATATGACTGTTGGTCACGGACAATCTTTGGCTTCATTGTTGAGGCGTTTAGCTGACGCAGAAGTTTGGAAAACATTTGTTTGCTGTCGTTCTTGCTTTCTGGGCTTCTCATGTCACACACAAACACTAAAATCACATTTTTATTGCTGTTTGACTCGTCTTAACTTCACCCTAGTTAACTGTGGTGGGCTGTGTGAATGAAAGTTGGTAAGATTTAAGGAACATCTGCATGAGAAATGTACACAGGCACGAGAGAAAGAGTGAGACAAGAACTGGTCAATGTGGTTAATTAATTGATTATATTCATATTCTCATCTAACTCTCTGCAAGAAAGTGAATAATAATATTTCCCAAAATTCTTTAATTTAATTTTTGAAAAAGCATTCGCTGGTCCCAGGTTTTAGTATTAGTATTTGCTCTTTTGTCTGTTTTATATCAATTAATATCTTTGGGTTTTAACCGTTGGTGGGACCAAACAAGCAGTTTGAAGAAACCCAAATAAAATATACAGAGTGTCAGTCTAAATACCTTTCACCTTGTTTTAAATTGTACTTAAGTTTCAAACAGCAAAGTGAGAAGCTTCCAGTTAGGGGAAAGCAGTGTTTGTGTTTGCAACCAAAGCCAATCCCACAGCATGTTTCCATGAGACTCTGCTCGCCCTCTATAAGCAGATGGACTAAAAATTCATTATATGTGCTCGTCCTCATCCTGCTGCCTCCTGCAGACCTGCACCTGTGTTTGTCCACCGCTTTCCTGTCTCAGCATTATTTTCAGCTGATTCATGAAGTCAAGTCTGTGGATGGGAAGGTACAAATAACCAGAGCAGGAGCAGGGAGTCCAGGGGGAGGCGAGGGATTGGGATCACTCCGTCTGTACAGTAGGTCACTCTGGGAACAGCCCCGGCTCACCTGTTGCTATCTTTAACCTGATCAGCAGCAGGTCATGTTGGAGAATGCTCTATCAGGTGTGTGTGTGTGTGTCGGCTCAGCTCTTTCACTCTAAATGTCAATTAGGCTGGTTCACATGAAAAGCTAATCTAATGTGCGAACTCTCTCTCTGTAGAGCCGCAAGAAGAGCCGTGGACAACAGAATTTGTACACTTTCGGCGACGTCAAAGAGAAACCTGGGGCCAGTCTCTGTTTGAGGGTCACCCACTAGGTGAGGGTGGATTTAAAGAGATGCTCTCTAGATGTGCAAGAGCTTATCACCCTCTACCATATAAATAGAAACAGGCTGGGCCACTTTAGTCATCTTAAGAACTGCGTGATCCTAAATGTGAAGTGTTGAGTCACCCTTGGCACCGACGCGTCGGACATGTTACGACACTCGTTACATGCTTTTGCTGTTTTCTGTCGCTAAATTTACAAATGGGCCTTTTCACGGAGGACATTTTGACATGTCACAGTAGAAAAAGCATGAATGTAAATAATAAATATTTAAAATAATGATGGTTGAATTCCATTTAGCTGCTTCAGTTTCAGCCTCCCGCTGCTGTGCATGCTGACTCACTGTCACACTGCCATGACTTAGTGGGACACTTTAATAGAAAAGAGCCATTGTTAATGTTATTAGTAACAGATGTGCTTTCCCTACAATGACAAATCAAAATGTCTGCTGTGAAAAATGCCTATACAGAAGTTAGTCTGACCATAAACACTTTAAAATGAACTTCCAGTATAACTTAAGGAATATTGAGATCTATAAATTTGATCGATAAACCTATAAATTGTCCCTCATGAGGACGTGTCTGAGCTTGATGTGAGTTATAAACCGCTGATTATCAGGTTTTTGCAAACATGAACAGATTGACATATCAGAAAGGCTCGGAATACACTAAGATCATGTACAAACAGTATACCTGCTCAACATCAACACGCTGGCATTGTCAGTGTGTCCATGTTAGCATGCTAAAATTACCATTCAGCTCAAAGCACTGCTGCACAGTCTTATTGTTAAGGATTTTCTGACGCATGGACATGGAGACAGTAAAACAAAAGAGAGATTGGAGGCCTAGCGCCTCTCTATCTAGTCAGCAGGAACATTCTGTGAGGTCAGATAGATTTATTGTGACTATCGTATAGAAAACAATAGCAAGGACGTGAAGTGTGTGCTAGCTGAGCCAGTTTGAGCTGGTGGCTCACCAAAAATATCCAGATTAGTTTAACAAGATTTTGTCTTCATTATGTCCCCATACACCTGAAAGCTGTGTTACCTGCTGGAAGAAGATGGTGACCTCCCATATTTACAATAAGTACAGAGAAAATCTTTGAAGTGAAGGGAAAAATTGCATTTAAGCTGCTGTTTATGTATAAGAGGTCCTCAAAGTCAGTTAAGAAAACAAGAAATGGGTAGAATAATTTAAAGCAAAATTGAAATAATGAGCAGTAGGTTTGTTGCTCTTGGCGACCTATACATGTAGACTCGGTATGCATGTGAGATACGTGTGCTGGTACTCTCACGGGGTGAGCGGAGTGTATTCATGGTGCATTTACCAGCAGACATGATGAGGCGCCTTATGTTTTCTACTCACATCACTTTCAGCTATCCACGTGGCTTCACACACACGGACCTTCGCGGCCGCTGGACAGATACTCCCTAAAAGGAGTCAGACGAGATAAGTGCATTCGCAAATCCCTCGACCGCTTACCAGCTGCGTGTCAAACAGTTTAGAAAAACACAGCCAGATATCACGAGTATGATTCTCACATCAACTCGGCTGAGTGAAAACAAGCTATAAAGACGTGACACTTAATGTACTGAAGGACGAGAGGAAGGACGGTCTAGGCCGACTGTGCCACTGCTCTGTTAAAAATGTGACAGCGTCATTTCTGTCAGTAATGAGGACACCGCGCTTTGCTTGCACTATAGTAGGGCATCTGGCCAGTCTGCCCCCAAGGACACAGCAGGATAGAAACTATAACGTATAAAAATAGTCCACTTATCCCCGCTCACTTGCATATAATTCTCAGAAGCCACCAGCTTCTCTTTTTATCTCACCGGTTAGAAAAAAAAGAACATTAATGAAACACATTACATCACACTAAAAGGACAGGTCATTAATGTCACCGCCTCCTGTTACCCTGACTTATAATCTCTCCGTTGCAAAGGTCATTTTCTGCCGATTCCTTGATGGTAACTTATTGTATAAGTGCATAACAGGGGCTGTATATCTGCGTGTGCATGCTTGCAGTGCTGCAGACCATTGAGCAGCATGAGTTTAAACGTCATCATAAATGCTTTGTGCTGGGAAAGTTACACAGCGCCTCTCATAGTCTTACCTAACTGCTGCG
>JAVQJF010065254.1:0-12215 GCA_036023855.1 Gadopsis marmoratus | reverse complement strand
ACAGGTGAAGTGAAGATCATTGATTATCTGGTTACCATGGCACCTGTCAGTGGGGGGGATATATGAGGCAGCAAGTGAACATTTTGTCCTCCAAGTTGATGTGTTGAAGCAGGAAAAATTGGCAGCGGAAGGATGTGAGCGACTTTGACAAGGAACCGAGCTGTGATGGCTGGACGACTGGGTCAGAGCATCTCCAACACTGCAGCTCTTGTGGGGTGTGGGCACCACCCCATGCTGCCTGAATGTTAGGGCTGATCTTTGTAAAGCTGATGGAAATTTGGCGATTTAATTATTTATTGGAAGAGGAAGATTATTAACTCACTAAATTTATCAAATTGTCTTTGTTGGAAAGATGTTGTTTTTTTTTTAGGACAAGTGAATTAAGCAAACTGAAATTAAGCTGGAGTCCCAGTGTAGCCTAGTGAGTACCTCAGACTCACAAGTTACATTTTCCGTATATCAAATCAACAATCTGTGAGGGGAACGGAGGTCACTCAGAGTGACGGCTCCGGTGGCTGTTTTTATCCAGAGATGGCAATTCTGCTCGCTCCACCACTTTGGTCCAGGCTGGAATATCTCCACAGCTATTGGGTGCATTGCCATGGAATTTGGTACAGATGTTCATGGTGCCCAGAGGATGACACCTAATGAATTTGGTGATCCGCTGACCTTTCCTTTACTACCAGTTGTAGGTCAAAGTTTTCACTTACCCTGTGAAATATCTCAACTGCTACTTGGTCGGTTGGCACCAAATTATATACACATGTTCATGGTCCCCAGATGATGTATCCTAATTACTTTGGTGATCCCCTGACATTTCCTCTAGCGCCACCATGAGGTTGAAATGGATTGGATGGATTGCCATCAACTTTAGTACAGATGGTCATGTCGCCCTTATCGTAACAATTTTGTTAATCCTTTAGCTTTTTGTCTATCACCATCGTCAGACCATAATTGTAATTTGGTTGCCGAGTAATGAATACCTGCAAAATTAAATCTACATTCCCATCAGACTCAGCTGTTCTGTGCTAATTAGCTATCACGCCAAATAAAGCTGGTGAACATGGGCAACGTTGTACCTGCTAAACATCAACATGTTTCGTACAGCATTTTCATTGTGAGCATGTTAGCATGCTGATGTTAGCATTAGCTCAAAGCCACCACTGTGACCAAGTACAGCCTCACACTGCTGTTAGCGTGGCTGTAGTCTGGTTATAAGACACCCAGATAAAATCAGTGGACTCATAACTGCAGGCAAGGTTGAACGGACCAATCATATAGTTATGGATTAACACAGCTTTTCACAAATGCACAGTATGTGATTTGGTGTTACTTTGATCAAAACAAGGCCATGTGGCTTTCATCGTCTTCGACCGTGTTTTGTTGGTTACTACCACTTGGGGGCAATAAAGTTGGAATTCTTTAAATTCTACACCTAGTGGCTTTTAAATATGTGATTTTGTACTGACTCTGCTTGTAATTTATCTGCCAGCGTACACACGGTACACATATATTGGCTGACATATTGCCTTGACTTTGGCAAATAGCATTGAAATATCACTCATCCTGACACAATTGTCTGACCTTGAACTTTGCTTCTGCTGGCCTCTATACACACTTACTGTGTGCTGACCAAATTAAAGAAAAACACTGATTCTGCATTAAATAGACTCAGTGCAGGCTGCACACGTGCTTTACAACGTTTTAGAAATGCGTATTTATATATTTCTTCTGTGCAGTGGGTGAATGGTATTATCTTTTTGGCACGCGAGGCAAAAAGCAATCTGGACAGAGCTTAAATTTGATCAACCCACAGCTTGTGGTTTCTTGTTAGTTTTCTTTCATTTGCCTTAAGTAAACAACCTCTTTTTGATGCACCTTTCCTTGGATCGAGGTGTGATATCTACAATTCTGGTCTAGTTTCAGCGTGCAAAGCGGGAGCCGTGGTTTACCTAGCCCCGGCGAATCAATGTTATCACAAATCAGAGCGTGTAGATAAAGTAAACTCGGTTTTCCAGAGTGTTTCAGATCATCTTTGATAACATGCAGCGGGGACGTGCAGGAGCTGTCGGCTCTTGGTGTAGCCTGTGTAGCACGGCCTGCAGTATGCTGTGGTCTGTCCCTCGACTCTGACACTGTTGAGTGTGAGGCAGCAACACACACACGCGCATACTGTACATGCATGCTGTCTTCAGCTGCTGCAAGCGAGCAGAACGCGGGGAAGAAGAGAAGAGCGGCGCTGCTTCAGCTCCTCGCTGCCTTCCTGCTGTCGGAGCAGTGGCCTACATTCTCGCCTGGAAGGAAAAAACAAAAAGGCCTGTGCGGCAGACTGTGAGGGCTGGGAGGAAATGGAGGGAAGGGGAAAGGTAAAGGCGAAGAATGAGAGAAACAGAAAGACCACGCACAGGAAGAAATTGATAGGGCAAGTGAGAAAACAGAGCAAGGAGAGTGGTGGTTGTGTTGTGAGTGAATTGAAAAGTGGAGCCCCAATGGCCCAAGTTTTTACTTTCCTGTCTGGATTTGGTAGGTCTGTGTGATTTTAAAAGAAGTGTTTGCCAGAATGATAATACTGGCAATAGAGAAAGCGATAAGGTGAAATGGCGAGAACGTTTTTTCGCAGGTACGTTATCCTCTGCTCATGTGACTGGATGTGTTCCTGAGACCAGGGGGATGCTGTCAAGTGAAATAGAGGAAGTTTGCTGTGTGTATCTCACTTTTTTGGATGTGAAGTGAACAGTGTGTAATGAACATATGGTGGCGTAAACACCTTTTGCGAAGTGGCGCATAAAGGTGTCGATGTACTTGGGTTTTAAAATGGGTGGGCGGAGAGAGATACTCCCAGAGATGTTGCCGTGCAAGTTGCAGTCAACGCGCAAATGTGTCTTGCATGTTTGTTATTTCTGCACTTGAGAATGCTTCAACTTGGCATCGCACGCACTTTTTTTTGTTGTTTTTTGTGGTATCGCTTTTATTACTGAATCCGTGAAGCAGATGCATGGCCCTGGGCCTCGAGTATTCTCAATATAAAATAAAAATGTGGTGTGTGCTCAGAGGCAGTTGCATTGGGTGCATATGCCAACGCCTGTCCCTTTCCCTGTCGGAGGATGGAGTTTGAGATTCAGGTGAAGGGGATGAAGTCAGGAAAAACATTTTAGATGATGACATGATTTACCACCCCCCCGGTCTAATTAGTGACCCGTCTAATTAAAAATGTCATTGCTTGAAAAGGTGATTAACTTGGAGTCATTAATTTAATTTTAGCTGGAAATTCAACAGTTTGATGTGTTCTTAATTTTATACATGGGCCACAACAAGTCATGCTACTGTGAATTACTAGTACCTCTGATCAGTACGTGATTATGCTGTGTTCTTGTCACCCCATTTACCTGAAACGTACTCAAATGCAGATGTATGAATGTATTTATCTACAGTTAATTTTAGCACATACAGCGCATCGTTACATTACACATTGATAATGTTTTTTGCACAGCGTGAATGAATCTGAAGGTGTACAATATGTAAAATAACGCACGGAGTGTTGGTAGACCCTTGTGCACCCGTTTTTTTTTTTTTTATCACAGTTGACTCATCTACTCAAGGTGGAAATAATATACACAGCAATAACAGGGAAACTGGAAATACAAGACCATGCATAAAAAGCTCAGCTAATCAAATTACAATAAGTAGCGGCAGGTGAATGTGGTTCTGATTGCACAACCCTTGGGGGTCTTTTCAGTCACAAAGGTGCCACCTCGTCTTTGAGAACATGCCAGTTTCACTTTCGTTTCATATATAGTATATAATGCTTCTTTAGACACCCTGCCGAGGGATTTACCATGCGAGGCGAAGGTGTGGAGACGCCGGGTGTGAGGGGAAGCTACAGTAAGAATAAGACGACTATCCATCATCGTGAGGAAACTTCAGTGCTTGTCAATACCCCGTGTAAGGGCTTTGCCTTGCTCAGGAGTCAGGGAAAGCAGCCTGATTTATCGCACTGCAGAACGGCTGCAAAGCAGTGTACCTATTGCATCTGTGATGTCTAGACTGTGTTAATTGACAGAGGGGAAACGGAGCACCGAGAGGAAAGGAAGTGGTTTTGTTGTTTTGCGCGAAGTACAATGTGGTGCAAATAGCTACTCTTTGTGGTCCAGATATTCAAATGCTGGCTGCAGACTCGTGCCCATGTTACATGCCACAAGGGTTTTCACACCTGCATTCTGGTTGCTTGCAACTCGTTTAGCGGATGCTGTTGCAGTCCATGATAACGTTCCACAAGACTGTCCTGCAAGCACCTTATTATGACCCACATTTACGTTCATTGTTAGGTGGTGACCAATAAAGAGCAACGAAGCGGAGGTCGAACTTTTCACCAAGACAGTTGTTCGTGTCCCGTGTGAAGCTTACTTAACCCATACCATGATCTTTTCCTGAACCTAACAAAGACGTTTTGGTGCCTAAACCTGACCAAGCTGTCACCATTTCACAACTTTTTCCACATGTTTATTATTGTTACCATGAAGACGAAGGTCTGGTCTGCTATATATGTAGCTTTGGAAGCCATTGACAAACGTCCCATTCTGTCGATTAGGTAGGAGGGCTTGTTGTTTTCCACTCGCTGTGTTACAGACACAGCATCCCAGTACCAGTCATTGTACTCAGCCTCCGCTCCATTCTCACCACCACAACACCACTTAATACGTAGAATGCAAAACAGACAAGAAGCGCACAAGTTTCCAGGACATGCCAAGAGTCTAAATGGCTCGGGTTTTCCTGGCCTGTTTTCATTTGACTGCCTAACCTGAACTGAAACTGAGCAGGATGAAAAAAACAAAGACACATCACAGACACAAAGAGCTGCAGGAAAATGTGAGTAGTAGACAACAGTTGTCACAACGCATGTGCACGAGGAGACTAGCATGTGAGGGCTATTTGAATTTAATAGTAGACCCATTCTGATGCCCGTATGCAGCTGCTTTACAGGAAGAACCTTGCAGTGATGAATATTGATTATGACTTTGACCGTGAAGAAGCCGACTTGCTTGGTTGACATGATTATTTAATGAACAGCATAGATGCCTGAGTTCATGTTGTCAGTTTAGGGACAGTAAAGATGCTTTTTAGGCATGCTAGGTGCGCGTCTTTAGTGATGACGCTGCCAGTTGACCACTTTGGTCCAGACTGACATATCTAAAGTACTTGATGGATTTCCATGAAGTAGTCTACAGATTCTCATGGCTCCCGGATGACGTGTGCTAATGACGTTGGCTGGTTGACATGTGTTGTTTTGAAAGTGAAAGCTCTTGACAACAAGTGGACGCATTGTCATGAAATGTAGCACAGGATTAATTGTAATAACTTCGGCAATCCCTTAACTGTAACCTGTACTTTGTGTTTAGCACTAATTAGCAAATGTTGGCCTGCTAACACCCTGAACCGAGATGGAGAACATGCAGGTAAAGACGGTGTATTAAAATAAACATGAACAGAAGTGTATTTAAATATTATATGCGATTGTACTATGCGCGTGTAATGTTTGTTGCTGTGTAATTTATGCATAGTTTGATGCATTTTACTCTTAATGGTCAAATACAAAACATGCATTGAAATGTCATACTGGACCCTTAAGTGCATGATAGGTCATTAATAGTTATTAGGTCTGTGTTTGTTATTAGACGTAGTCTCCTATATTCCACCAGAGTCAAATGTCTAACGCAGCTCACCCTCCCTCTGATAATGTCCAAAGAAGTGTCCATCCAGCTTCCCTTACTTCCTTTGTCCCACCTTCCCTTCCGTTTTCAGCTGAAATACAGGCCACTGAGGTGTGGTTTTCGCAACGACCACAGCTTTTTGCCCTGCACTTGATGACTAAATATGTGTGAAGGAAAAACAGGTTTGGTGACGACGCTAGCGATGTCTGCAGTCTGCGGCGTCTGCACAAAGGGAATCATGTCCCTGACGAAACACAAGAAAGCACCGTGCTGTGTGAACTCAGGAAAGATTCTGTGTTTACCTGTTTTGCTCATTGTTCTAAAACCCCAGTTTACCGACAGCTGGTGAGTAATTTATCGGTTCCGAGAGCATTACAAACAAATACGTTACATTAAGAACTTGTAATTTAAATTTTATTTCTAAGCATTTAACCACGGTTTTCCCTTTACACGTGCACGTGTGTTGGATTTTTATACATATCCTACTTTTCAGCCGTGGAAATCAACTGGTTTTCTACTTTCTGTTAAAGTTTCGATCTTCATTTGGATTAACATTTTATTTTTTCTCCCGTAGCAAGTATTTAAATATGCGGGACATGTAAAGATTACCTGTGAAAACCCTGGTTAAGCGTGTAATTTTGAAGTGTTGCCTCATCTGCACGATGAACTGCTGTCTCTCAGCCTGTCGTGCTGTTTGTAGATTGGTCGATGGAGGTGAAACTGACTGGTCTGTGTCAGCTCTCCATGATACCGCTGTCAGTCTTTGGGTTTGCCACACGGTGCTGAGGGCTTACGAAGTCCAGGACATCTGCAGTTGAGATAAAGAGGATGTAACATTCTTGCTTTTATTCATTGTTTTATTAGTAACAAAGTAGGGCCAATACTGAACAGATCCAGCATCTGTCAGATGTTATCCTTCTACATTAGAGTTGTGTTTCTTTTTTTTTTGTGCTGATTATTGTCTCAGTTAATGGAATAATTGTTTTGTTTATAAAATGTGATTAAAATAGTGAAGAATGGCCATCATAATTCCAAAGTAACAAATTGAAATGGCTTGTTTTGTCACACCAAGAGTACAAAAACGGCGTATTGTGATGTATTGACTCATTTTCTGTGGACTGACTAAGGGATTAATTGGCCAATTGTTTAACAAACTAAAAAGAAGTTATCAAGCGTGAACAGACTTGGCTCCACATAGACGAATAATCCCAATCCTTTCCACACATTGAGGTATACAGAATTTAACCTGGGAAAATGAACACAGCACTGGTTCCTGAACAATACTCTGTGTTGACCAAAACTCTGAGTTTAGGTGCCGAAGTGTTAACACGGCGTTGTTATAACAAGTGAGGTTAATTCCAAGGTTTAGAGTGTGTAATGCCTTCTACTCACACACCCACAGAAGAGTTTTATGCTTTTTAAACGTGTTGGGACCATTGAAACCCCACCAGCTCAGGCTCGGAGAGTAAAATTGATGTCTATAAACTTCATCCCTCCTGCATGACTATGGTTTTGTTTGTCAGAGGGATAGTGTGTTTGTGTGTGTGCGTGCACTTTTGTTTTTTTTTGCTGAACATCCAGTCCCATGTTTAAACAAACAAATGTTAAAAGATAAGGCGGGGTCCATTGAATGTGCTCTGAAAAGCAATCCAATATCATCGCGTGGCGCATAGAACTGTAATTAATGACACATTCAGCTGTAACTAAGCGACTAACGAGCCGGGGCATGATTGAGTCCTGTCATGTTTAGAAAAGGTCTAGAAGTTGGAAGAGGATAAGCATGTTGTTTGCGACCAGTTTTCACGTAACGCAACCACGGTGCATGGTGATTAGACCCCACACTGACTTGTTTCTATCGTTAAAGGGTCATTTTAAATCGGGGCCCTATTTTCTTGTTTATTGCTTTTACAAATTTTACGGTCTAAATGGCTAATACTTACCAACGGAGTTGGAACTGGTCCAGTAGATCGCTTCAGCCAGCGTCCGAGAGACGGGCTGCAATGGCTAAAATGTAATCCTTGTGGGCAACTGCGCCTGTGAGACGTACGTCCACTGAAGGTTTTTTACCACTGGCCGGCTCAGGTTGATATTCAAAGTGTCTGACAGCGATATGGAAAGGATCCCTAGACTCCTACAGAGATGGATCTTTTTGTTTAAGACTTAATATAAATTTTTCCTTTTTTTTTTAATTTTTTACCAGAAACAACGTCGTCGTCCTGCAACAGCTCACCTGTTGAGAGATTAGGGCCCAGGTTTAAAAACACCAGAATTACCCTTTTAAGTTTACACAGATCTCCATTTTACTTCAGGAAAATATTCAATGCACATGGAGCTGAGGACATCACAGACCTCTCGGGACGTTATGGCTGATCGATTATCCACATTAAGCACAGTATCTTGTTCAGTTGTAACTCGTTCTTAGTTACTGTCTTCTGGTGCCACGTGATCATAAATGCATTCAATACTGATCTGTTCAAAGTGTACACTGTTTTGTTAATAATAACACATCAAGATTTATGAAAAATATTGCCCTGATTTCTGAATTGCTATTTTTCCTCCAGGTTCTACTAAAAGTCTTAACCGTTGCTAGAAACCATGACTACCAAGGCATTATATTGCTTTCTTTAGTCACATTTCGTTGCAAACAGTGGGACTTTGTATCATGTGTGAGAATATCTGCTTCAATGAATGCTTTGATCCAAAGACTCAGGAAGTCGAATGCAGTAATGAGAGCGTTAATCTTCACCCATACAAATGTTAAACAGGTGAGCGTTAAGGCTTTATGATGTTCCACTGTCACGTTGCTTCTGCAGCTCTTTTATGTCCTTACTGTCAGTAAATGATGGCATGCATATAAAATGCAGGGTGTAATGGGATGATTGCCCTCTTGACTTTTAGTTGTTCTAATAAGTCCGACTTGGCCGAATGCTATCGGAAATCAACATGGGATCAGTCTGGTTCTCATTTGGGTGTAAATGTTGGCACCGTTGCATAATAAGGTATGAGACCGGTCTCAGGACTGTATTGTACACCGACTCATTCAGCGCATAACGTGCTATTAGGTTGTAATTAATGAGACTAGACCGCCGAATTTGGGCTCTCTTGTTGACCTTCTTCTAGCTGATAACACGTGCTCGTATATGCCGGCTGACCTTTCCTCATCTGCGCCATTTGTCACGTAGTCCTTGCACTTATTTACAAGCATTGATAGATGAGGCATAAAGACTGTCGCGCTGTCCCAAAACAAGCCAGCTGGTCTACTGAAGCTGCACCAAGCTTGGCGAAGGACAGATGGAACTTCCTCTTAAAGAATAGCAGGACTGTGAGGAATGCAGGCTTTATCGTCTTTGATTAAAATTGAATCCTAGCACTTAACATTATTGTCAGTGAGTGGAAGTGCACAGAGGAAGGTTTTCCGTGGCACGTTGGTTTACCCACCTCAAAATGCACCACCGTCTCCTTGAGCCTCACAAGAGGTGGAGGTAAAGGGCAGGCGTCCACTATGAGGCCCATTTTCCGGAAGACAGGCGGTAACATCACCCGTATCCCGTAATTTGTCACTCTGACCAATGACATTTCAGCATCGCATGCCAACGTTATTTGAAATCACACTGAGTCCTCTACCCAAGTGGTTTGGAGAGTTTTATCTGCGAACCAAATACGTTTATGTTCGGCCTCGGTTTAGTTTTGCTTTTTCGCCCACTCACTTCCTCTCTTTTTTCCCCTCTGTTTTTGTCTTTTACATTCCCATCCCCAGTTTTGACCAGGTACCAGATCAGCAAATGCTTCTTTGTGTGTTGTGTACAGGAGTATACTGTGATTATCCTGCTGGTGAAGCAGACTGTGCTCAGGTTCTAGTGGTGTTTCGGATCACTTTGACCTTCAGGTCAGTTGCATGTTAATGTCATGACACAGACAGCTCATGGTGTTTGTTGTTTACCTTTCTGGAGCCACAGTCACTTTCCAAAGGTAGCTGGAAACAACACGGGTCATAGCTTCAAACGCTTTCATTAAAACGATCATATCTGTGTTTGTAAAAGGTGTGGGGAAAGACATTTATTCAATATAGCATCATGATTCTTTTATTTATTTTTACTATTTTTAATCAAAGTTTTGATTTAACCGTTGCATCTATGAGGGGGACAGACTGGGTGGAGCAATAAGGGCTCCGCACACTCGGGTCGTGTTTGTTGACGAGGCGTTGTGATTACGCTCGGGGAAGCCACGGAGGTTGACGGAACAGTGTGTAGCGTTTGCTGTGTTCAGCCCGTCCCTACCTGCTGGGTGGCTAACTGGCCTGCTGTCTGCGGATGTCAGGCTGATGCCGTATCAAGAAACACAAACACCAGGAGCGGATGAATTAGTGTGCGGGCCTTTCTGCTCTGTGTGTGATTACTAAAGTGGAGGTCTGTGCTCTGCTTAGCTGAAGCATCTAGCACGGAGTGTATAGCACAGGCGAGGGTTTTAATTGCTTGGCCACGTCGCCCGGCCCATTGTGGTCGTAAAGGAGGCTACAGGTGAGAGGACAATCGGCACACACTGAGCAAGGGAGGGTTCAGGTGCCTCCTCCTTTTTGAATGTAATCTTTTGATATTGAATTTCTCACATTTGTAAATATGTTTGAACGGGACAGATTTCGCAGGAAGTGCAGCATCACTGTGATCCAGAACATTATAGAACTCGCGTTCACCTCAGGAGGGTCGAGCGGGTCGTCCGGCAGTTCCGGCGTTGGTGGTAAAAGCGAAGTCCGTTTACCATCTAATGAGAAAGAGGCGTTTCCTGGTGTGCCGATCACGTAATATCTTCAAGCTTGATAACGTCCATGACAAATGAACTCTCGCAGCGTCCGATGAGCCTTCGACTGCGTTGCACTCTGACAGTGTCCTGTGTTCCTTTCTCCGCTCTCTTTTCCCAGTCAGAGGCCAACAGGCTTCCCCCTGCACTTGGGATGGTGCCATGCGACACAGCAGCCGCGGAGCCATAAGCCCACCGCCACCGCTTCCTCCCTTTATCTTTGCTCTGAGCCCTGGATGAGGCCACCACAGCCACCACATGACTCACCCACTGGAGCCCTAGATCAAGTGAGTAAAGACTGGCTGGTCAGGGGGGCCCTGTTTGAGTGCTGCGAGATGTTAAACGTTCAAGCCACAGGTGAATACAGCGCTGCAGCTCACAGCCTATTGTGTATTTTGGGTTTTGTTTCTGTACTTTATTGAGTGAAAATGCAGTGATTTCTTTATTGTTTTAGTGTGAACCGAGCTTCTAACTAAGGCTGAAGGCCTTAATGTGTGTGGGATGGCAGGACTAGAGGTGAACAGAGGTCAATATTCATAGACGTAAAGCAAGACGCAGGAGCCGCGCACACATTCACCGTGTGCCTGGACGGGTTCATAATGTTGCTAGAAAACATGACGGTGGGGCCGCAACTAACATTTGTTTTTATGATCTGCTATTCTGTCTATTAATTTTTATGTTTTGTCTATAAATGAATATTTAAAAAATGCTGATTTTAAGTTCTGCGAACTCAAGGTAACATCATGAAATTGATTTGGTTTAAGATCAAGGATCCAGAACCCAAAACAATTTAATTTTTTTTAAAGAAGAGAGAATAGCAGCAAATCCTCGATTTTCTTTTTTTTTTCTTTTTTTGAGAGAGGCTTGAACCAGCGGATGGAATACATACAGGAAAATAATACAGCAGAGTTAATCCATAACATATCCAAAATGCAGCTTGTAAGAGGTATGACGATGAATGAAAATGAATTTGTGTGTGGTTATTCAAAATGACGTCCAGCAGGCCAACTGGTGTGAATGTCTCTGACCAAACAATCAGAAACAGACTTCACGAGGGCGACCTGAGGGCCCCACGTCCTCTGGTGGGCCCTGTGCTCACTGCCCGGCACCGTGGAGCTCGATTGGCATTGGTCAGGTCCACCACTGGCGCCCTGTGCCGGTCCTTGGACCCATTGTCAGACCCTACGCTGGTGCAGTGGGTCCTGGGTTCCTCCTGGTGCACGACAAAGCCTCATGTGGCGAGAGTATGCAGGCAGTTCCTGGAGGATGATGGAATCGATACCATTGACTGGCCCCCAGGCTCGCCTGACCTAAATCCAATAGAACACCTCTGGGACATTATGTTTCGGTCCATCCGGGGTGTCTTTGAATTCAGCCCTCTGTGGGTTGATAATTTAAATTTCCATCAAAAGATGTGGCGTCCTTTTGTTCCTAACACATTACCCAGTCCATAGTAGTATAGAAATCCAGCACGATTTTTTTTTTTTCCCCGTTGAGATCTGATGTGTTTTCAAAGTGTTCCTGTAATATATTTTAGTGGGTTAGTGTGCTCGCTTTATAGGTAACACTTTCCATATGTATCTTATGCTAGATCTCCCATGGCTGCACAGAGGAGAAAAGCAACTGGTCAGCAGTCCACAGGCTGTAACTTACTATGTATTCTATACACTAAAGTGTGTGTGTGTGTGTGTGTGTGTGTGTGTGTGTGTGTGT
>JAVQJF010065248.1:0-13061 GCA_036023855.1 Gadopsis marmoratus | reverse complement strand
CTCTGTGTCAGCACAGTGTTTATACTGAAATGTTTAAAAAGTCACATCAAATTAATGTGATAGAGAAGAGAAGTAATCAGAATATTTATTTCATGTTATTTCAGCCCACAACGGATCCTTAAAAGCCAACGACACATCTGACTCAGGCGGGAATATCAGCAGTTAATTTAACACCAGTTAAACAGGGAATAGTGAAAGTGTAGCTAATAAATAGCAAGTAAAATCCTTGTCAGTGTTCCTGTGTTCTCCTGTGTGTTGTGGTGTTTGTGGTCTCGTGTTTCAGGTCCTAGTTTTCCTAAGTCGTGCCCCTGGTCTGTTTCCTCTGTGTAGTGGTTCCCTCCTTATTTGGTCATACTTCCTGTCTCGTCAGTCTCCCTCTGTGTAATCCTTTCCACCTGTTTCTTGTACTCACCTGTGTCCAATTCTCTTATTAGTGGGTGTGTATATGTGTACCTGTGTTTCTCCTGTCGGTTGTTGGTTCATTGTCGTAGTATGTCGTGGTTTTGTGTTGTGGATTGCCTTATGTTAATAAACCGGACTTCTTCAACGTCTGCAATTGGGTTCGCTTTCCTGCCAGCACAATGCCGGGTCGTGACAGGAACACTACTTTTTGATCCAAAAGATATGCAATCACTTTCACTATTTACTGTATCAATACATTTGCCTGGGCATTTGAATTGGAAAAACTCTTAGTGAGAGATTTCTCACTGAACTGGCTGGTAGGACAGACAACAACCTAAGGTTTATCCTCATCCTGATCACAGTTATGTAAAAAGAAGCAGCTTTGTGACAGAGATGAGTGTGTGTAAATAGTGTCAATTCCGTCTTTGATACACTACATTCCTCCCTGACATTCACAAACCTTTTAATTCCTCTGTACCTTTAAATCTGATTGTAATAGCTTCTTTAGACAGTTTGAGCCTTTAGGCCCGACAAGGCTGTAGGTCCTGGTCTTGAAACTTTGCACTGCACTCTATAAGGCAACATGGAAACAATTTGATTTGATTGAATGATCCCATGTGCTTTAATACATCAATTTGCAGAGGTTTCTTTCCGTTGTTCGCTACGATCTTCACTAGCAGATAGTACACTGAATCCAGCATGTCTGGCCTGCTGTTTGCAGTGTCATGGTTTAGGAGCGAGGAATGCTGTTGACTGTGGTGCTTTGCCAGCAGTCTGCCATCTACGAGCCCGAATGGAGCTTAAGTTGGTCAAGTGGCGTTGACCCCTGCTAAGTGCTGAAACTTGTTACCTGCCAATCAGATAACCACGTTAACTAGCTAACCATGTTTATATGTGCATACAGCTACTTTTTTTTAATTTTGACTGCCATCTCTTAATTCCTGCAATGCATTCAACATATGCAGGCATATGATATCTTTAAAAGTATGATGGTGAATTTGATGGTGGTCTGGAGTACAGTCCTGCCACTAAGTCACCAAGCACAATTTGACATCTCGCTGATAGTGAGGTGAGAGGGCGAAGATAAGTGTTCCCGTAATGCACTGCTAATGTATAATCCTGAGCATGGCACACACTGACACGTTATGCTTTACATTAATGATCAGCCATTTAAAAATTACACAAATCCTTTAAGCACCATGATAAAACTGTATTTCTATAGTAAGTAAAAGTAATTTTATCAAGCTTAAACTTGTATTTCATATGCTGTAGACTTTAGAGCTTCAAACCTAAAATTCCACTCAATTCTGTTTGGGCAGATTTTAAAGGTGCAACTGTTATCATCAAATCTTAGTTATTTTGTAAACATAAAGGTGAAAACAGTGAAAAATTAGGATGTGGTTGAATAATTTATGCACTTGTAGTTGAAAATGAATGAATTCCCAAACACGTCTTTTATTACTGCAGGCAAATGTAATTGAGGCAAAATAACTTTCTAATGATACTTGCAAAGCAGCAACTACATGATACGGAAGAGTGTGGCACTAACACACAGCCAGTACACACACTGCTTCTCTCTGGTCTGAAAACATATCGTCATTCCTCTCAATCTACCGGGGGCAATATTTTATTTAACTGCACGAGGCAACTTTTTCTGTCTTTGACATTAAACAGGTTGCTGAAAGGTCAACAGTGAAATTCAGATTGCAACATATCACCTCAGAAAGTGCACTACCCATTTATCTTTCTTCAGATTCATGATAAATGGCTCGTTAATCTAAATACAATCTACGCTAATGTTATTTAAACTGTTACTCCATCGAGTGACACCATCACTGTACATTTTCCAGTACTGCTTTTCCAAAAGTTCCTTATCTCATCTGGGGGCTGTTCAAACTGGGTAACCTAGTTTGACTTGATGGATTGTAGATAGTAGCTGTGTTATCACGTCTAGAGGTTATTACAGCAATATTGGAAGTAGTTGATCAAAACAGAGGCTGCCGCAAACCTGCTACTGTCAAATGAGGAGATGAGCGATGAGTTCGGAAAAAGAAAAGTAAAGAGAGAAATCTCACAAACAAGAAATATCACCGTCTTGTATGTTACACACATCTCCTTTGCATTGGAGTACATCTACAGTAGTTAAATAGTTCCCAAATGCTGTTGTTTACTCCTCTCCTCTCCAGAGATGGTCTCTTTGGCCTCAGTTCACCCCCTGCATACACTCCAGTTCAGCCTTCCTCTGGTCAACAGCAGCTTTGGCAGAAGGAGTTTGTTTTGAAGAAACTGTTTAACTAAGACTCCCCAGCCTGCTTTGTCACACATATCAAGATAAATGGATGTCTGATGGGCTTTGTTCAGATAACAGTATTGACTCACTGGGAGTCTGCAGGGTCCACACATACATACATGTGCGAGAGCGTGTGTGCAACAAGTGCAAGCACATAGTACATGCACATATTTAACATAGTGCTGCTGTATTTGTTTAATTTAAATAAAGGTTTATCTGACTCTTAAGCCTACTTCTTCTCTCGCTCGCTCTCTCTCGCTTTCTTTCTCACTCTCGCTGTGTGTGTGTGTGTGTGTGTGTGTGTGTTGCATGGGTCTAGAAGAACTCATTAAACTGTCACTTCCTTTGGTTCAAAAGCATGCCAGTGTTTTAGATATATAATGAATAAGCTACACTTACAGTAAATACTAATACTAATACCGCCATGTAGCACTTAGAAGCACGTAGTTCCAATCCAAACTGTATCAGATTTGGTCGAAATCCACAACATGCATGCATTTTTTTTAATGTTTTTTGGCGTTTTATTTTTTTATGGAATCTTTACACTGACCTTTCATTAAACACTCAACAGACCAAAACCTCCCAACAGTTATGATGATCAGTCACCTTATCACCTTCACCCTCAGCCTGTTAAACTGAGCGACATTTATATTGTAACATTGTTTTTGAGGCTGAAGTGATGTTGCAATCCTTTTTTCCCCACTGTGTAGTAGAAAGGCAGGGAGGGACAGTAGGAGATTTGAGTTCATGGGAACCATTTCTGTTCTTGCTCATTTTAAATGTGCCCAAACTAAAGCGAGTGGCACGATGTGATGTTGGACAAAATGTCACTAAATGAAAAACTACACAAATAAACTCTGACCTTCTTGTAAGTTACAGTCGAACACACACCATTAAGCATCCGTCAGGCTTGACAGTGAGTTGAATTGGCAGATCACTGGTAACTTTTTATGGAACGGAGAGCACTTTCACTACTATTTGAATTAGTTTCAAAATCAGTTTCAACTGCATAACTGCATGAATTAAGAAATATTAAGTGGTGATTTGTGCAGACTCGATTGACTCAAAAAGTCAAGTCATTGACTTCTTGTACAGGATTTTGACACTGAAACAGTAGGCTGTTTGTTGTTACGACATTGCATGAATGAGAAATATGCAAAAGCACAAGCATGTGCACAAGCGTGTACAGGAACTGAATGTATTACATGAACTATACACAAAGTAAACATACTGTACAATACTTTATGTATTAAGTATTGAAACCTGCAAAAGATGCAAAAGATCCAAAACATATTCTTTAAGATCTGTGTAATACAGTGCCGGCAAAAGGTAATTTTGGAAACTTATATGGTACATGTTTTACTTCGTGGCTACCATACTTAAAACAACTTGTAGCTAATTAGAAAGCAAAATCAGTATAACTTGCACAGACTTGGTGTCCTCCTTTGGGGTCTCCTTTGGGCTCTCAGTGCTTGTGTGTGTATTCAGAAAAACTACACAGTTCCTGGGGGCAACTGCAATATTGAATTTCTTGCATCTATAGCTTTTGTGATTTATGCAGTTTCCACTTATCTCACTCCAGATTTTGCACGATTCCTCCTCCGCTCCTCTTGCCATAGTGCTCAGCAACAGCAGGGCTTTACAAACATTAACTGAGCTTTCCTTCCCCTTAGTGACAAACACCGAAATTCATTCACTCCAAAATCAACTAATTGGGACAAATCTCCTGTCATGTGTAGACTCTGATTTCCTCCTTGTGGACATCCAGCCTCTTCCAACAATCCCCTGCAGATGACCGTCCTGGCTTTTACTAAAACCCAGACACAATACTGTGAGATGTCGAAAACTCACAAGTGCCTTGCTTTCGGTCCAACATGCAGTTCCCACACACAGCCTCCAAGGCCCATTTGCCAAACTGTATTTACTACTGGCAAGCACATGATTAGGCCTGGATATCGTCAAGGGTGGAGCGGGCTCTGGGTGCCGGCCCAACAGTACTCATAGCTGGGCTGAGACTGAGCACCGAGGTGTGGGGGATTAACCTTCTTGCTCAGTACTACTGAGTTATGAATGTGTGGTTTGGTGATAGTTCATGATTTGAGTGATAGATGTGAAATGCTGGTGGTAGTTTAAGAAGATAGGGCTCTTCCATGGGATTATAAAGATATTAATAAGTATGGTTCCCATCAAGGAATTCCTCATATGAAAATCAAGGTGTCAAATCATCACACACAGCGGCTCTCATATTCAGACACACAGGATTAAATGCTTGTTTGTTACTGATGCAGTAAAATATTCTACTGTCAACATTTTGTTATTTGAAATAAAACAAACAGTGTGGCATTTTCGGAAATATGCTGGTGTGTGTCAAATGAGAAGATGGGTTTTTATCTTCCACATCCAGTAGCCTAGCTCAAATCAAGGCTGGAATTAAGCAGCTAGCCTGTACTGTACCTGCTAACAGACTGTGTAAGAGCTGCTTTGTGTTAGAGTTGACGTGGAAAACTGCAGCTTACATGAGGAATGGACTGTGAAGTGTGCATTCACCGTGCCAACTTTCAGTAAAGCTACACCTGTACGCCTCATTTGCAATGAAACAGTCGCTGTTGCAAAATAATACCATCTTAGGCGCTGTCATTACACCAGGCATGCAACTTTCGCAGAGTCTGACCCTGAGTAGTCAGAGGCCCGTTGCAGAACAGCTGCCGCCTTGAAAGCTGGATATCCTGAACGCACAACTATTTGGAGTTGGTAAATCATTCCTAATAAAATCATTTCCATCACAACTATTTTTGGGGTCGCTTCAAGCAGGAGATAAAATAATGTTAGATATCCTAAATACATTTCTGTCCTCCTCATTTTCTGAATTCATTCATATTCTGCCGCATGTGAAGCTTTAGCGGGCTGGATATGACCGCGGGGGCCACGAAGATGACAAACCCTGCACTAGATGATAGAAACATACTATTTCACATCTGTCAGTACATTCTTCTGCTCGTACCGGCACAAGCTAAAGCCTAGCCTGAGGAGTTACCATCTCCAGCAAGCCTCTGACTGCAGCAGGAGCCACACGGCTCAGGAGCGGTGAATCCCTGAACCGAAATGGATATTTTCCAGAACCCCTTACATTATATTGTTAGATATTAGGTGATTATACATATGGGCTATACTGTTTATGATGAAAGCTTGTTTATCTAACATTGAAAATAAATAATGGAGAGTAAATCTCTGCTGTAACCTGTCTTCAGGTTGGTGCTGGGGTAACATAAAGCTTAAACAGATTATATTAGTGCACATAACACACATATCTTATGCAGACATTCAGTATGTGTGTGCGCGCACACACACACATGCACAGAGATTCTAGCCAAGTTATGTGTTTCTTCTGGTTGATCATCTATATGAGCCTCAGTGTTCCCCGTTTCTCTGTCCACTATTCTGTTTGTTAAAGCAAATATTTAAATATACTGAATTTGATTCGGCTCAGAGCTCATCTCCAGCATAGTACAGTACGGGGGTCCAGGGCCAGACAGGGTCAAGAAACTAGCGCATTAGCATGTTGTATGGGTCATGCACCATATAGGAGGCTCTCCTGGATACTACTTGGTAAAGTTTCCCAGGCGTCCACTGAGGGTTCGACTCTAATTGCACTGAACAGCGATGACAGCAGGAATCATTAAATCACACCTAAATACGCAGCGCATGACTTTTCACCGCTCCTTGGTGTCTCCAGTGTCCTCATTCTTTATTCTCCTCCCGGCCAAAATAGGTTTTGCCTCCATGTTGCCAAGAGAACAGATCAACATCTGTCAGGACAAGTCACTTTGTCTCAAACTCACAGAAGTAGGAAAGGTTATGCCAATATTAGTGTCATTTTCTTTGTGAGCTTCAGTGTCTTGACACCAGTATACTTGATCAACAGATCAATATGGAATATGGTTTAATTATTTTGTTTGTTTTTAATATGCATCCAGAATTCAAATCCTGGTGAATTACAGTAAACTGAATTGCAACTGAATTGAGTAGAATCAAGAACTTGAGATACTGATGAAATGAATACGCAGGTTTGCACTATTCACAATGTTTGCACAAGTGTGATGTCCAGACCAAATGACTTGTGATTGTGTATGATTCATATATTCCTATTCATATATACATTGCTTGTACTTCTGTTTCCTTTGCTATTATTATCGTCAATTAATCTGTAAAAGATTATTTTCTCAATTCATTAATCAATTTATTAATCATTTGATTCAATGGCTGGTGAAAAATGCTTGTCACAGCTACCTAAAACATCGGATGATGTTTTTAAATTGACTGTTTTGTCCGACCAACAGTCCAAAACCCAAAGATATTCAATTTGCAATGATATACAGCAAAACACAGAAAAGCAGAAAATCCTTACACTGAAACAAATGAATGTTTGGCATTTTTGCTGCAATTTTCCTGTCGAATTGTTTCAGTTCTATTTATCAATGTGTGATGTATAAAGAATCCCAATCATTCATATTTTCCTCTACTTATGTAAATACATTTACTGTATAAAAAAAGACATTTCATTAAGATTTTTTTTTAATTATGTTTAGACTTATTTTAATTTCCACACGTTTAATCTTGGGATTCTTTTAATTAAACTACATGATATGATAGTATTTAAAAAAAAAAAGAATCATACAAACTTAGTAATATCGGACCTAATAATCTTGCATTTTCTTCTAGCGTACATCTTTCTCATAACATCTTGTGTATATACCAAACATCAACAGTGAGTCTTTCACCATGTACAGAAGTCACTCAGATTCTGTGGCATGATCACTGATACAGAAATCACAATCAGAGAAGTGAAAACACAACCAGCATATGGTACCCGGCCTCGGTGTGTTAACAACGTACCTCCAGAAGTTTAACTGACAAGTGTAATAAATCAAGGCAGGACCTTCCCGCTGAACCACATCAGAACAAATGGATCACGCCAGAATGCTAATTCCCCACCAGCCTCTGTATAAACACAGAGGGGGGGAGGCAGAGGAGTAGAGTGGGTGAGGAAGGGTGAGGAGGGGTGAGGCACGGCGATGAGGGATGGTCAGGAATTCACTGGCCAGTCAGAGAGAGTGGGGAGGGTTTGGGGAAGATTATAGGAGAGATGATTGATAGAGTTTACTGCATTTTTACGACAAAATATGAAGTAAAGGATTCTATTGAAAAGCTCCTCAGCATAAAATGTTACCCTCTGTGGATCCACTCTGTTAATATGTCCAACCAAGGCCTCATGATACGGTTACGTGAAGCCAAAATCTGATTTAATTTCAGGCGATTGATTATTCTGTAGGAGCAGACGCCAACTTTTCCAAAAGAAATCACATTTTGGAGCAAACAGAGGATTATATAGAATCAGAAGCACGGGAGAGAAGAGGGCGAGGAGATGAGTGAAGGAAAGAGTGACTTATGTCATGAGGATGTCGGGTCCAAGCCAGCGTGTCTCATAACCATGAGTCATTGAGCAACACATGCAATCGCAGCTGCTTCGTCACTGTAAGCTGCTGTGGATAGAAACACCATCAAAAATGCCTAAATCTTAAATGTGAAACACAGAATGCCGATGCTGCCAGACAAGGGGCCAGAGGGTGTGTTTGGGAGACACTTTGTGAAAGTTAAGAGGCAGCATATTAACAGTCTGTTACACTGACAAGTGAGGTGCGTGATGTGGATAGGCTGTGAAAGTGAGAGCATGCATTAAACACTGACATTAAATATTTTATTCGTTGTGTTTCCTAAAGCTGACGTCCTTACAGATACACTTAGAAGATTTATCTTACATAAACACTATAAATACTTTCCATTCTCAATACTTCATTTTTTTTTTTTTGCAAGTAACCTGCATTAGCAGCGGCCAGATGTGGCAACTGCTATAATTGTGCAAGGTGTACTAACATAATATACCACGTCCTACTCCAATGAAATGAAACTTGCATGACTTTAAAACCATTCTCACTGAATTAGAGGAATATTACTGTTCGATTCATTGTAGTCATCAGTGTTATCGTTTTAGGATTTAGATTTAGGATTCAAATCGGTTTTTATATTCTTTTATATATATTTTCATTTGATCACCCTTACATCGCTTGGTCTAACTTGTTTTGTGATCCTTGTCTGTTTTCTTCATACTTTATCCCGCTCATCACGAGTCCATTTTATATGTTTTATAACCTTTGTGCTTCGTGTTCTACGTGGTGCTGCTTTCATGGTGAGCACAGTCTGGTGAAAGAGCTTTTTAATCTCACTGAGGCCATTTCCTGGTTAAACTAAGTGATATATATATACAGCATAAAAGCACTTTAGTAATATTTTACCAAAGGCGTTGTTGCAAAAAAGAAATTGAGTAAAGTAGCTCATTTAAAATGCACTCAGTAAATGTAACTACATAGAAGAAGAAAGAAGAACATTGTTGGATGTCATTTTGTTCACCCGACTCCAAAAGAATAAGAGGACAAGAGGTCAAACTAGACTATTTTAATTGGAAATTAATTCAATAAAGTGTGCAAAGCAAAACCACATGACTTGAGTCTCCTGCTGTTGACTGAGGGTTGTCAGTTAACAACTAAAGACGGATTTTCCTACACAAAACCACAGTCAAACCAAGCACAAGCAGTAGTTCTCAGGGCGACAGTAAATTATGACCCAATTTGTCCAAACTTTATTCAATCCCTATCAACTAGCATTGCAAAATTCACCCCCTTGACAAAATCGCATACTTAACACATAATGTTTCAATCTAAATCTGAATAACAGCATCAAACCACAAACATCGAAATGGTATTCTCAGTTAGTGTGGTGATATTTTTAGTAAGTAAATGTCATTAAACCTTCACCTAAAAAAAAAAACTATAAAAAACTACAATGATTCAAATTACTCTGGGATTGAACACAACTTCAATCAAAGTAAAGTAAGTAAAAGGAAAAGAAAAATGTCATTACGCTCACTGATTATCCATCATGATAAATATTGGAATTTCTTTATATTATTAAAATTTTAGGTTTGGGTGAAACTGGGTGAAACTGAGAAACACTGAGTTGGAATATTCCCGGACTCATTCCCATGATAGCTGCCACAGAGTTTTTTTATGCATACTGGTCTGCTCAAATAAACCATACCAACTTAATGCCACCCACATGCCCCTTAGCTAAACTCTCCAGAGAAGCAGGATGGATGTGAAAATTTAACAGGCTTTAAAGGAGTTTATGGGGCTAATAAACAGATATTTCAGCCTCTGTTTCACGGCTTATTTCCTAATCAGTCAATCGCTCTCTGCCTTTGTTTTTCTTTACTGTAGGCCGCCTTGGAATATAAAGGCCACCACTGTCATTCAGGATCAAACTGCCAGACTGATAAATGCCACAGAGCGGCCCCTTACTCAGTTATGTTGAGTTCAGACTGAAGTTCAGACGTACAGGCGAGGTCTGACACCTAGTGGAGGAACTAAACAGAACTGCCATGACAGCACAAAGAAATTCGATTTATTTATCTGGTTTGTAGTTGCCTGTTGTTACTAATTATTGTGCTTGAGACCTGATCACCAGTCAGAGCTTTTTAAAAATTTCTTCCATGTATGTTTTAATGAATTCAGATTAAAAGGTTAAATATTGTTTGTATAAAAGCTTATTTTAAGTCTCCATTTCCTTATAAACACATCACAATACCTGGATACTGTATCGACAGGAAAACCCTTACGAGGATACAGAAGCAGTTCATGGACAAATCCGATAAATTACCTGATTAATCTCTGTCATGCAGTAATCTGAATGGGTTCTTATTGGTTCAAATTTAACTAAAAAGTGATAATGGACAGTCAATAAGAAAGAACAGACAAGCAAAAACGTCTACATATAGTGCAAGGTTGTCAGAAAAGTACACTAAATTGAGTCACAAATAAGTTCCTGGTCTTATCTTTAGCTTAAAACACACATTATGCATCATCCTGTGTAGTAACTCCACTCAAGAACGCAAGGCAGGTTGATGCAAAGGTCACTGGCAAAGAGGTAAAACTCTATCCAAGTTCCTTCCATACAGCAGCTTATCTTGTCCAACAGGGAAACAAAGCCCTGCTTTAATTAGATGCTCAACTAATTGCATAATATCTCCCATGGTGCTGCAGGGTGAAGTGAAGCATAAGGAGAAAGGAGAATGCTTTCTTTGTTGCACTTTTTGCTGCCTTTGGCTCCAGCAGCCATTTGGAACCATTGGCGGGCCGATCTGGGCCTGCTCTCGTGACTTGGTGCACTGGACTCCTGTCCCCAAAACACACAAAGCAACCAGGGATGAATGTAAAGGCAGCAGGTGTGAAAGTACGGCACTCATGGCTGGTGAATTTGAGGCTTGCGTTGTGAATGCTGTCTGGGTGTGATCAACTTAGATTTTGTGAAAAGTCTCATTGAAATTGAATTGTTGTTATTCTGCAGGAGGAGGTATTCTACTCAGTTAGTCTTTTTATGTTTTTATTGACGTTTTACAATTTTCTTTAAATAGTGCTGAAGTTGTTAATCCATAGAAAATGAGCGTTTAAGTCATGTCCAGCTTCTCAAACATGGGAAGTTGCTGCTTTTCTCTCTTTTTTGTCTTTGTAACTTGAATATCTTTGTAATTTGGACTGTTGGTCGGAGCAAAGCTAATTATTTATAGACTTTTTTCACTATTTTCTGACATTTCATAGAGCAAAAAAATGACTGATGATATATTGATGATGAAAATAGTCCTTAGTTGAGCTCAAATTTGATACAGGAGCTACACATCATATACACATCACATGACACACAAACTTCTTTCGTTCATCTCATGGATGCATCAGAGGATTTACATTGCTTTTAAGAGAAAAAAAATTAGAAAACTCATGAGACTCCCACATTTGACGTTATCTGTAATTAAGTTGCTCTTTGAGTCCTCTCACATAATTTCAGAGGTCTTTGCAAGCTGAAAGAATGCAAACTCTCTGGTTCTGGGCCCCAAACTGTATAAAAGGCCCAACATCTCTCTCTCCTCACTGTCCCCCCAAAACGCTGAACAGAATAATGAGCAGTAAACAAGGGGAGTAGAGGGGAGGGGGGGAGGGAGGAGGGGGGTGGGGGGACATCCAGCTTGAACTGGGGGGGGTCGACAAAAGAGTGGGATGTCTCCACAGCGACTGGGTCGAGCTGGAGTCACATGGCCCGGGTTTCTATTGAAGCCAGTGAGAAGAGGCTTGAAGCACAGCCTTTAGTCCATGTTTTGGAAGCCAATGGCAGCAACATGAGTGGAGCCCAACAGGATCGAGCAATGGCATCAGACGGCCTCCCTCTGAACGGGACGGCAGCGTTGGGACTGCATGACCGGGAGATGAACACAGCTCTGTTAGGTCTGTTGTACTCTTTTCTATCAGTTTAAAATTGCATTAATTTCGCCCTAAAGTATAACTGAACGAATGACGTTTCAGTGTTTCCTCTAAGTAAAACAGTTTTGTTTTTGTTCCTCTACCCAGAGTTCAAAGTGTTTAACATTGTCATCATTAGCCTGGCCTTGTGTATCCTCACTATTACCGGCCTGTACTGCATCGCTGTCTGCTACAACCGCAGCAGGTGAGTATCAGATATCAGATATACTTTGATACTTTGACATGATCCCTGTAAACACGTGTACGACCTGCATTCTCACCTTTTATTAGAGTAAATGAAAGTTTCTATGTAGGTGCAGCCACTAGTTTAATAACACATAGGGTGGTTACATCATCCTGTGTACTGATTAATGCTCAATACTCAATGAGTGTACTTGTACTCCTTCTGCTGAATGTTAGCCTTTAAAGCGACTGTAAAATCAAATAGAGTACAATGCAATGAGACATTATGTTAAAGTGCAATTAGTGCCATTTTCTTCGCCAGGCAGTCAAAGAGAGCCCACGTGTATGAGAGTGCAGTGACCCAAGACGAGCCGCTGGACCCTGTGGCGGTGAGAGCAGTGAAGAGGTCGACCAGCTTCCTCAACCCTCTCACCTTCTTCAGGAAACCAGAGGCAGCGAAGGACCCCTCCAGGATCTATTACATCTACAGTAACCCGCTGCCTGTAGGCTTGAAGGAGGAAGAGGAGGAGGTGGGGACCAGAGTCGCACAGGGATCGGAGGAGCAAACTGCGCTGTCGTTTCAACAGTACGCCAGCGATCCCAACAGTGGCGTCACCCTGGACCCTCCAATTTTTTACATGCAGCTTTAGAAGGTGGTGAAGAGTTATGCTGGGGGGGGGGGGGGGGGAGCAAAGGAATTAAGTTTGAAAACAGCAGCTGTGACTAAAAACAGTTAAGACCACAGTTAAAGCCCCTAAAAAACACACCCATCAAACAAATAAAAT
>JAVQJF010065235.1:0-19418 GCA_036023855.1 Gadopsis marmoratus | reverse complement strand
GAACACATTTTCAAGTATTGGCTTACAACACAGGCTATATCAACTCCAAATAGTAGCTATTCTCAGCTTAATTATGAAAAATATAAAGCCGCACAATACTTCTTCAAAATTATTAAAATAACTAAACAAAAAGTAAGTATGGGCCTATGTGATAACATCTAGACACCAGGGTTATTAGGTTATGGTGAAGTTGTCTTCTCCTTTATTTGTTGGCCGTTCTCTGAAGCAGGATTATGCTTAGAATTAAACAAGCTATATTTATATTTGACTCAAGGGGTTAACTGCGGTCCCACTGTAGATCGTGTACCGCGGCTTAGCTCAGCAGATGATAGATGGACGGTTCACACATAACCAGGCCATGTCGTGCTTTAGTTACTGTATATTTCACAAAATAAATGTGTTCACAGTCTTTGATTCACTTTGAGTTACAGAGCAATGGTGGGAAGGCTGGAATGAACAAACCCATCCGTAGACTAGGATTTAATAGTACTGCTTGGTAATGAAATTCCATCACAGAAATGTGCTGATTCAGGGATCTGTAATGGTGTTCTCGTGGTGCAGGTGGTGATGGTGCACATAGAGCCTGTTCCAGACCAACCACCGAAAGAGTTTCCTGGTTCCAGCCGGTGTCTTGTGATCAAAGAAACCGAAGTGGTCCATATAACACGGCAACAGCTTCACTTTGTCGACCAGGAGTCCCCAGACAGTGAGCTTACATACACAGTTACTACTCCACCTTTCTACACTGGTCCTCACAGGTTAGTACGTCCTCAGCTTCAGAAAACGCACTAGACACCAAACAGTGGAAAAACATCCTGTCTGAATCATGTGCTGTTGTCCTCATGCGCAGCAGTCCAGATGCAGGGAGGTTGTTCTTGGCTGACAGCATACCCAAATTCACCAAAGACCCCAATGCACCAGTGCTGAGGCTCTTCACGCAGGTAATTCTTTTAGTTTTAATTGAGGAATGCATTACAGGTACATGCAGTGAGACTAGCTTATCCAAAATGTATCAATGCTTTTCTTTCTTTGCTTGATTCCAGCATGCAGTGAATTTCATGAAAGTAGCCTACATGCCTCCAATCATGGACATCGGGCCTTACCCCCAGTATATCCAGTTGGTTCTCTCTGTAACCAACCATCTGGGCAAAACGGTCACTGGGATCTGCTTTAACATCACTGTGGTGCCAGTGGACAACCAGCCACCACAGGTGGAAGAGAGAATTGCATCATTCTTTACTCATTTCTCACATGTGGATATGTCGGTGTTTAGATAAGGTGTGGACATGCTCTGTTCCAGGTTGTTACCATGCCTCTGACTGTAGACGAGGGAGATGAGTGCTGGCTCGGCCCAGAACACTTGCTGCTGTCAGACATGGACTCCGTGGAAGAAGCCCTGCGGGTGGAGCTTCAGGCGGAACCACAGCATGGGGCTCTGCAGCTAGGGGGCCTTCCGCTGAAACCAGGCCATGCGTTCACTGTTCAAGACCTGAAAACCCTAAAAGTTAGGTCAGACATCCTGCTTCATTCGTTTCTTCATTTCATGTGGGATTTAATGGGGAAAAAACATTAACATTACTTACATGGAAATATCTTTATAATGCAGTTCCACACGTCTAACCACAGCCTAAATGTAAAGCATAGAATTGAGCATATTCCTCTCAGACACTGTCAACAGAAAGTGAACACTAAACTTCACAAAGGGCTGTTGGATGCATTAGATTGTACAGTTGTGTCTAATTACCTGGGATCTCAGCATACAGCACATCTGTGGACAGTTGTAGTGGATTTGGCTTAAAGATGCCGTAAGTGATTTTTGACTACTAGAGGGCAGAACAAACTCAGCCTTAATATCCCATCAAGTAATCAAGTTATTATGGCTAATGTGTAATAACTGTCAGGATATATGGTGGGAGGTAGCCAAGGAATTAGGCAGCAATTAGGCAGCATAGCTGTTTAGAACAGATTAATTTATTTTAGTTCGCTGACTAATTCAAATGTTAAATTGCTTATTTCATCACTCAGCAAACTTTCATATTGTCTGTCATTCATCAATCAGGTACAGTCACGACAGCTCAGAAACTGTAGAGGACAGGATTGTATTCACTGCAACAGATGGCACCAATTCAGCCAGTTTTGTCCTGCAAGTGAAGGTAATCGCTCATTATAAAAGAAGAAAAGGAGGAGGCTGAATGGACAATCTTAAATGCTTTACACCCTTGGTCCTTCTTTGCCGTCAGAAAAAATGAATTGTTTTATAAAATTGTTTTATAAAAAAAATTATTTTTTATAAAAATAATTGTTTTTCCAAAGTGACTTGCATGTCGTCTCCAGGTGATGCCCATCAATGACGAGGTCCCAGTGCTGGCTGCTGGTTTGAAACCGGTCCTCAGCTGTGCGGAGGGACAGGAAATGGTCATCACAGCTGAGTATATCTACGCTACTGATGCAGACAGCAACAACAGCAGCCTGGCTTTCTTGATCGCCCGTCAGCCGTATCATGGTGTGGTGCTCCGAGGCGGCGTCATTGTCGATCGCTTCATCCAGGCAGACATCACTGCAGGGGCCATCAGCTACAAACACACAGGTGGGCAGCAGAGTGCTGAAAGCCTGCGGTTACACAGAGGGCCAGGATGCCATTACTGTTCAAATGGGTGTAAAGGTGTACTATTCCTGGTGTTGCACTTCTTCTTCACATGAAACATGAGGGACGAGGTTGTTTGAAGGATGAAAAGGCAGCTTGAAACCCTGGCTCCTTTCTCTTTATGTCATAGGTTTGTTCATTTTAACATTAATAAATAGATTTTTTTTTTACTGTACTCATGTACAGTGTCTCATGTCCTAACTCTGTTATTATCATTTAAATTTTGTGAGCTCTGTTCTCAGAAAATGTCATCTACTGTGTACTTTACATCTGTATCCACATTCAAGAAGCCATGTTGGTTAAACTATATTGGAAGAGAAACCCAAGTTCTGCTCACTTTTTATTATTATACACTTTAACATTATTCACCTACCTTTATAGGGTGATGCACATTTGTATGATTTGTTCTTGGTATAAAGTAAATAGGAAAAAACATTAAATAGATTAAATGATCTTTATGCTCCTTCTAGTGACTTTTGCCTTATTTTGAATTGGAGTTTATAGCAGATCCATTCTTTGTACTTCAATTGCACGATTGATCCAATTCTCATCAGGTGCTTTACATTAATTTTTTACCAAGCAACTCAACGTGTAACCTAAACTCTAAATATCTTGGAAAGACACAGTCGAGACTGTCTCTAAAAGTACTTTATATGATTGTGGTTTCAGGACTGGAGATTGGACTCACTCCTCGCCATGACACCATCACCTTTGTTATTTCTGACGGCGAAACAGAAAACTCTGCTCTATGCTGCAGCGATGGAACTCCGACCAGGACCGGAGGCACTGCTCAGCTACGGGCCAGCCTGCCTGTGTACGACCTCCAGATCACAGTGTTTCCAGTCGACAGCCAACCACCTTCACTCACAGCAGGTGAGCCATTTCTAAAGATGATATTCGCCTCACGTTACTCATGCAAATACGGCCGCTGGAGTGTTTTGATTTTTTTAGCTGGAATCAGCTAATAGACACAAACTTTCCAACTGACAGCTGGACACAAACATGACTCCAAAGGAATGCTGATGTTGCTGGGTGTCTGCTGGATGTGTAAATAGGCGACTCTTTGTTAACATGTTCATCTTTGTTATGTTACGTTTTACTGCCCGAGTGGCCAAACAATGTATTTCTCCAAAATTCGTTGTTCTGGATGGTAGGTCAGTCTTGATGTTACCTAATTTATAATGGCTGTTTTTTTTTTGCACCTAATGGAGGGCCTCTTTTAAAGGATAAGGCTACAGCTATTTTATATGATATGTTATTTTATATGAAGCTTCACTTCTCATATAAACAAATACACAGAGACCACAGCACACACAAAATATACTTTAAAAAAGACCATAGCAAGTAATGCACATTTCACATACCCAACAGACACTTTGCAAACTAGAATTGCATGAATAAAAAAACTATTTAGCATGATTTATCCTTGTTTGTTTGTAGGAGACGTCTTTGTGGTGGATGAAGGTGGGACAGCCCCGATAACTGCATCTCATTTGAAGGCATCTGACATGGACACCATCCAGGACAACCTGGTGGTCAGTCTGATTTCTCCACCCCAGTTTGGCTACATTGAGAATGTCCTGCCCAGTCCTGGCTTTGAGAAAAGTAACACGGGCATAAGTATAGGTAAGCATTATGAGATATATATATTATCATCAGACAGGTGAAACAAAAAACTGTTTCATTAGTTCTTCTGTCTGACCTCCCTTTCTTCAGCTTCCTTTTCATACAAAGACATCATTGCCGGTCATGTGAACTACGTACAGTCCAGACACAAGAGGATGGAGCCCACAGCCGACCAGTTCATGCTCTGCGTATCAGATGGCAAACACAGCTCTGCCCATGTCCCCTTCTACATCATTATTAACCCGGCAAACGATGAGATCCCAGAGTTTGTGGCTTGCAATATCACAGTAAGTTTTTTATGGTCAGACATTCCCATCAGATTTTGTTAACAAGATATGGTCCAATATTCACTGATGGCCTTCTGTGACGAGGTACGAGAAGGAGGAATGAAGCAGCTGGACTCATCCGTTCTACATGCGATGGACCTGGATGTCCCCAAGAACATCCTGCTCTTCAGTGTGGTCCAAGGCCCACAGCACGGCAGCATCATCACCCACAGCAGTGACAAGCCCGTCTACAAGAGACGGGAGGCCAGTCCCCAATCCCCCGTGGTTGACTTTACCATGAGAGATCTTACAAATGGTATGTTTTCCATGTCAGCATCATTTTTCACATGTCATTTCACGCAAAGGACATAAATGGACAACAAACGTAATTAGTTATTCATCTATTATGGGTTCTCAGTGAAGCTGTGGTCAGCTTTAAGCTGCTGCATTCATGTCCTATGGGAAAGATGGCATTTGAGTTTCCCCACTGGAAACTACCACTCACCTAAACCCTCAGACATTAAAGGGGAATTCCATATTTATACAACCTGGGTCATATTTGTTTAGCCTGCTTTGTTTATATGGTCAATCTAACAAAAGGATCAGTTATGACACAATTTTACTTACCATCTTTAATTGCTGACAGCTGGGAACACAGCACCTCTGCTCGGCACAAGAAGACTATGAAAGTATGTTGAGAGCGATGCAACTCAGTAACAGACATAAAACATGTCCAACACACGATAACTAACTAGGCCTAATTGCCAGATAAAATACAGTTTCATGACAAACATTAATCTTGTTGTTTCAGTTGCTCCCTGACAGCCAGATATCAGCCATTTAAGAAAAAAAGTGTTATGCAAGGTGAACTGTACTGGATGAATATCTTAACTAGAATAGTATTCCCATATTATGCCTATGTAAAATAACCACATTTATTTTCAAAGCATGTTCCCCTTGTATTGCTTTACTGTATTTAAACACTTTAAATAGCTAAAGCAAATCCTCATCATAATATACTCTTTTGACAGCACATTTTATATGAACTTTTCATGTACAGACAGAATCCTTGTCATCAAAATTGGTTTAAAGTCACGGAAATCCAAAATGTGTATCCAAAAGGAAACAGGAGAGTTGTGATAAGTTGGGATGAATCCGAAGTTCATGGATTCTGATGTCACCAACAAATGACATGTGCCTTTTATTTGAATAATCAGTTTTTGTCACGTCATCCATTGGATGCCCCGACTCTTAGACTGCTATAAAGGCAGGAAATATAACTAAGCGTGCAGGCCTTTTAAGAATAATTTAAACTCACTGTGACATCTTTCCATGAGCCAAATAAATCGCTATCATCAATTGGTTTTCAGGTATGGATCTGATGTACATGCACGATGACTCTGAGAACATGGAGGATAGTTTTACCATCCAGTTGACTGATGGCAGGCACCAACTGCACAGACAAGTGAAGGTTAAAGTGCTGCCCGTCAATGACGAGGAGCCTCGTGTCATCAGGTTAGACTAACCTCTTCATTACAGTTCCTGTATGAAGCGAGTCATCACTACTGGAGAGTAAGTGAATCATGTCTCACTGTTTTGTCCTTCAGGAACCTTGGACTGCAGGTGGATTCTGGAGAAGCCAGGCTTATATCCAGTGTCACGCTCTTTGCACAGGACCTTGATACTCCTCCTTCAGAGGTCATGTACATATTTGAGAGTGTTCCTACCCAAGGACTACTTGAGCTGAAGGTTGGTGCAGTACCCAAAGATTTTAAAAAGATACACCACATATTTAGATATTATGTCCCCTGTCAGTTTGGCTGTATTAACCGATGAGTACAGTACTGAATCCTCCATTTGTATGAAATAGATCATTGGTGTCTGTGCTCCATACAGACAGTATAGCAGACACATACATTTATGCAACAAATCATAAAGGCTTTTACCTCAAATGTGAGAAAATGAAAACTCATTTTATTTTAGAGTGATGACTGTGTATAAAAACAACATCACAAGGTTAAAAGATCAGATACTTTAAAGCTGCAATAATCAATGTTATTGTATTAACTACTGGGTCTTTTCACTATTTATTCATTTCAGTCCCAACTCCCCTTCCTTCAGGATATGCTGCTTTATAGTAAGCTGTCACTGTAAACATTGGGGCGATACTGGGAGGTGTTGTGCTTCTGACTGTGACTAATCCTGTCTCAGGAAGGTCAGGACTGGGTGACACTGACAGCTGGGGCAAACTGCACCCAGGAGATGGTGGATATCAACCTTCTACGATACGTGCACACAGACCTGCACGCTGCCAAAACACAGGACGTCTTTGTCTTCTACTTATTGGATGGAAACAATCAATCACCCGCACAGCGTTTCCACATCTCTGTCAAAGATCTAGAAAAAGGTACTGGGGTTCACTCTTAAATTCTTCATTAGACACAGGTTTGGATCACATTATCTACTCGTGACCCTTGTGCTAGCGCCCAGTGTCAACTCACATGTGGTTCCAGTTTTGACGTAACCTTTAAATGCGTCCTCCACCGTGATTTTCAGGAAATATTGCCATCTTTGCGAAGCCATTGAACGTCAGCCGTGGGGATCGTGCGGTTCTCACCACAGATGTGCTGATAGCCACAGACGGCTCGGACAAACCCGAGGAGCTTCTGTATGTCATCACCAACCCTCCTGCTCACGGACACATTGAGTACATCAAACATCCTGGACTGGCCATCTCCACTTTCAGCCAGATGGACATAGCAGCCAACCTCGTGGCTTACATGCATGACAACCGAGCCAGCACACCCACAGAAACCTTTCAGTGAGTCTCCAAGCCATTTTACAACAAGCTTTTTCAAGGCTACTTCACACTGCAGCTGAGACTTTATCAATTCCCATTATCATTTCCTCACATAACACAGATTTGACATTGTTTTGGGCGGTTAGACTTCACTACATGGTCCAGCATTTATATTAACATTATGTTATTATGACATACGTTGTTATTTACAGTCCAAATGTAATTAGTCAGGATTGCCGTGCCATGTTTGCCTCCCTACGCCTGTCCCTGCTTGCATAATGTTGGTTGGCTGAGCAGAGCTAGCAGTAGCATGGACACCTTTGTACAAACAGCAGCCTTATTCGCCAGAATCTCCGGCACTATGGGGGTCTGCACAAGCTGGTTGAATGACTTTTCCTATATTCTTGCTTCATCTTTAATTTAATTTCCCCTGCTATTTGGCTGTGTGCTCTATCCCCATTTGTGCCAGACACTAGACTTTGTGCTTTTTGTAGTCGTCACCTGCAGCGACCCATGGAAGTATGCAGACCTCTGGTTTTGGTACCACCTCCTGGGCATTTTGCCAAGAACTAAATACATTTGTTCAGACAGGCTAACACCCAGTCTGTTGTATGTTTTGGCAGGTTTGTTGTGAGTAATGGTAAGACCAGCCAAAATGGAAGCTTTGAGATTGCAGTAGAAATGGTGGATCGCGTCCTGCCGTCTCTGTCCTCCAACAAAGGCCTCTCAGTTCCACAGGGCTCCTCCATGATCCTGGGTCCTGACTGCCTGGCCATGTCTGACCCCGACACTCCACCCAGCACCCTGATGTTCGTCCTCCTCCAGCCTCCGCAGTATGGCAGGCTGCTTTTAGGTGCTACCACTCTAACTGCTGGCTCAAACTTCTCCCAGAGAGACATACAGGAGTTGGAGGTAACATATAAACATGACGGGGGGCCATCGCAGATCGACCGATTTGCCTTTACTGCCTCTGATAGCACCAATCGGGGCTTCCTGCTGGACGGGCGGCTACATACGGATCCTGTGTTCTTCACTATTCAGGTAGCCTTGTGTCACAACTCTCCCAGTTCCCTCAGCGAACCCTCCAATATGGCTGATAGAGGATGTGAAAGTAGGAGAAGGGTTTAACTGCAGAACTCGCATGTAGAAATCTGTGGTGTGAAGCGTTTGCCCTAGACCAACTGTTTTGGAGTGGTGGTGAGAATTTCAGATCAATTGGTGCAGGTTGTTATTTATTCTATTCGCAGGGTTCTCTACCTCCTGCTGATCACTTGGTGATGCTGTTGTATGCAATTTGATCTGTATAATTATTTCATAAAACTCTTTCAAAAGGGAATTATCTGTAGCCTATCATCAGATGTCTCCTTCCATTTCATCCAATCACATGAGCATACATCAAGGGTATGACTGAATGTGATCATGTTACATCTGCACAGTCTGCAGTTATTAGTAGGTACATATGCTGGCTAGAGAGTCAGTGAATTAATATGGTGAAAATGAGTGAAAATAAAATGGAGCTATGGGCTCAAGCTATAAGGCTATAATTGTTAGCTAGGGAGCTGTCCCGCCCCCAACCACATGTGGATTTTTTACATTATGCTGAAGTTAATTACATTTGTGTTTATCATGTCACATCATTTCATAAGTCCAAGCTAATTCCCTTTTTCCCTTGTTTATTAACAATCAGATCAAGCCTCTGGATAAGTCATCTCCTGAGGTTGTGAAGCTGCTTCCTCTTTGGAAGGCAGAGCTTTTGGGCGACGGACGATCCGGGATCTTTCTGTCATCCCGTGAGCTGAAGGCCCAAGACGGCGATAGCAGAGAAGGAGAGCTGATATTCTGCATCGTTCGCCCGCCCTACTTTGGTTACCTAGAAAACATTATCACAGGTCTGGAAATAAATTGTGTTTCCATCTAGATGACAGCTTAGTTTAGAATTTAAGAACAAGTCTTTCTTTTTGCTCTTGCAGGTGGTTTCGTGCCCCAGCGCTTCTCTCACATGGAGCTGAACAAGAGAACTATTGCCTACATCATCAACCCAGACAGGGAGTCTCTTTCAGACAGCCTGGAGTTCAGGGTGTCTGATCCTTTAGGGAACACTGGGTCCTCTCATATGTAAGAAGAACATTGTAACACTGATATTTAAGACATCTTGAATTAACAGTTTAGTCTTCACTGTGCTTGACCTTGTCTTTGCAGACTTGACTTCAGCTGGTCCACCGTGGAGTTGTCTCAGCCTGAGCACTCCGTGTGTGAGGAGCAGGGAACTGTCTCGCTGGACATCATCCGAAGAGGCAACTTGGCAGAGTCTTCATATGTCACTGTCAAGGTCTGCAAGTCAGTTGTTGTTGAAACTGGGGACTGCTCTTAACTGACTTCATAAGCAGATTTAACTCTTACAGATTTTAAGTTTCTGTGTCATGTTTCTTTATCGTAGGTAAAGGAGGTGACTGCAACAGCTGGAAAGGATTTTCTCACAAGCCCTTCTTCTCTCATTCAGTTTGATCCAGGTATGTGCTCTTTAATGTAGAAAACTCGAGTCATGCTTGTTAAATTAAGGGGGCACTTCACCGATTTTACAAATAAACCAGAACCAGTCCACATCAGCTGTCTGTGAATGCCAGACCCAGACCAATGGCAGCATCAACTGGAAGAGGTCAACGGTCATTGACCAGGAGTCAGTGGAACACCAGAGAACAAGGAGGACATTCAGCAGGACATCCTTGAACAGAAACAGTGGTTACCAACTCCCTCTGTAACCATCTCTTAGTTAAACTAAATGCATCTTTACCATTGTGGAACGCTTTTTACTATCTAAGGGAAGGATTTGGTTTTCAAAGTTCCACACTCAGATCACGTGATAGCAACTAAACATAGTGACAACTGAGCAAAGTCCATCTGCTGATGAAGGCCACATGATGTGTCTAAAAGACTAAGTGGACCTTGTGATAAGACGTTTTTGTCAAACATTCTTTTTATAACAAGTTATTCGACTTTATAGAAGTAGCCCTTTAAGAACAGTGTAAAAATGTGTGTAAAAGTGTGTAACACTGAGTGTTAAAATAAAACAACCATAATGCACTTCTCTCATTGAATCGTGAACTGCAATATAAAAAGGTACAAATCAGAAAAGGTCACATTTTATGAGACATACACCAACTCTCGTAAGAAGCTGAGATTTTTCTGTCTATGCAGGAGTGTCGAAGAGGAGCTGGCAGTCTGCGATCATTCAGGATCACCTGGAGGAGGCTGAGGAGATGTTTGAAGTGCTGCTGGTCTCCCCTGAAGGCACAGTGATCGGCACCATCAACAAGGCTCGAGTCACCATCAGCGGCTCAGGTAGAGGTCAAAATAAACCCCAGCTGTGTCTTCTTCAGATCTTATAGAGCACTTTGCAAGCTTGCATCACTGAATGTTATGGCTTTTTCCATGGCTACCAAATAGAAGCATTTTATTAAATGTAGATTTGAAATGATTTCACTGTATGTAATATACAAATGTACCATCACATCGTATGTATTTTTATCACAATGTTGGCACCAGTTATTCTGATCAAAATCCTGATTAAAATATATTCATGCAACGACACTAACATGACACAACAGGTCGGTGCAGGCTGAACCAGGATCGGGAGGCTCCTGTTCTCGGAGGAAAAGAGATTCGGTCAGACGCGTACCCCCAGCACGGATCCATTCAACTAGAGAGTCTGCCCCTCGGCACAGATTCAGTAATCTGGGCCCGTGGAGACGGCATCTACAGGCCTGGAGCAGGTGTCCCAGAGAAGGAGCTCAGAGTTGTGGGCAATCCAAAGTCTGTAAGTGCCTGTTCTCAAAGATCAGATTTTCAATGAGGCCTTGCTTCATCTTAAAACGGTTACTGTTTCATCTTTCAGATTGCACCTTCGTCAGTTTTTCACAATGGGACAGACGTCGTTTACACGGTAAGCAGCAGCAGCAGCTGATGCTAAGCTGACGTCGCCTTTTAAAGTCAGAAAGGTCTTCATTTCTGTGGTCTTTTTAATTCCAGTATCATGGTCTCCTGCAAATGCAAGTAGAAGATGACACCTCCCCATCGAGGAAGGGCAGAAAGGCGAACATCCGTGTTGTCAGCAGGGGAGCACAGCAGCAGGCGCCGGCAGTGCTTATTAAGTCAAGGTCAGATCCTCAAAGAAAGGTCCCACAAGCTGGACTGGCTGAAGGACATGTGAGTACAAATGTTACTGGTTCTTTTCTGCTTCTTGGAAAATGCTCTTAATGTTGAGTTAGCCTAATAATCAGGCTAATGGCCATTTCGTTTCACTTCTTTCCTTTAGCTTGATATCGTGTTCATGGTTGCCAATTTCTGTTTGGAAAAGGTGGCTTGTTTAGTTTTGCTCTTGCCCTCACAAACCAGTAGTGAATGATGTATCTTTCCAATGGACAAATCGGCTGCAGTAGCGGTTGCTAGGAACAGAATGTATTGTCTCTGTAACTCTACTGCGTCAATATCATCCATGATTGTCACCATTTTTGTGGTCATGGTTTTTTTGTGACTATTTCTCATGGATGTAGTTTGGTAGATATGTAGGACATTATTCAAATCTTAATCCCGACTTCAAACCTCTGACTGAGCACAACACCAGGGCTATTTCAAATGCTGAACAAATCAGAGACGTGTGTCTGGACCCCGGCTAGAGCTGTCGAAGTGACCTAACATCTACGATTCGACATCGTCGATGCAGTTTGCTGCCTTTTGTCAGATGCAACAACCTTCCAGTTAATGCTAGGTTGTAGCTTGGCTCCGTAAGTGAAAATGAATTCAACTCTAAGATGTAGTTTAGGATCAGACTATGTGGGTTACATCTAATTTGTTCAAACTGTATCTTTTGGAAAAAGTGACAGCCCTAAATCAGGCTAGGTATTAATATCAATTGTATTTCTTGGTTATGGCGCTTAAAATTTTAAACTATTATTGTTTATTATAAATCATTTATTATATATATTTTACTATTGTTACCATTGTGGATCGCTTTTCACTATCTGCCTCTTTCTAGTTCCAAAGTTTCGATGCCCTTTTTACAGTGTTTTAGGGTTAATTTTAGTGGAAAGACATTTTGCATTCCAGGTAAAGGAACACTAAATGAGTGTTCCTGTGGATATGTATGCCCCATAGGCTACAGCTGAGAACGCCGCACCCAAGCCCTGTGTGCCAGAGCTGATGGGACTCCTGCATGTCAACAGCACGACCAATCGGCTCTTTCACTGCAACGGCATCTCGTGGAAACCCTGGGCACCAACTGATCAGGTATTCCAGCAGCACAACGGAGGGACCCCACTTACAGTAAAAGCGTGCACTAGGTTATTTGCATCATTCTACAAATTATACAATGCTGTTTTACTTCTGTTCCTTATATGCAGCTGAAAAGTTTGATCAGAGTCAATCGTAACACCCATTGATCATTCAGTGAGAGTAAATTGCTGAGGAACCTCCTCAGTTTTCCATTGTGGAACAGTCACTATGATCTCTGTTATGTCATTAGGAATAATGCCCTTAAGATATAAACACTGAAAAGTAGTGGATCCTTTGGGAGTAAGTCACTCTTTCCATAACAAAACCTTGATTGTCCTCCTAAAATAATTTTGTATCTTGAAATCATTCACGTTCACCTACAATTGCTCATTATATCTGCCCAGCAGGTGGTGAGCGCTCAGAGGTGTCCTCGGGGATGGAGCTTTTATGGTGGCCACTGTTACACCCTCAGCTCTGAGCACAAGGTCACGTGGAGCACAGCCAACAGGGCCTGCAGGGAGAGGTACAGTCTAACAAGCCGCTCGCACACATTCTGAGCAAAGGAGAGACAGACTGAAAGGAAGCACGCATGTTTCTGATTAGTAGTCTGTCATGCATAAAATCTATATAATCTGAATTATATGCACTTTAGAATACACAACTGTCCTTCTTGTCTGTTTGATTAAAGATATAAAGGCACTCTAGCAAGCGTTCTCTCTAAAGACCACATGGACTGGCTGTGGGACTTCAGTGGAAGAAAACCATTTTGGATAGGTGGGTATCTTCGAATGACTACTGGCAACGTCTTTCTGTTTTTGCTGTTTTTCATTTGCATTTCATCATAAAAATGTTTTTCTTTCCATTCTTTACTCTGACTAATTTGTCTCCTGCTGTTAAAGGCCTGAATGACAGGGAGGGCCGAGGACTCTGGGAGTGGGCGGGCGGCGAGCCGGTCAGCTACACTAACTGGAGAAAGATGCCCTCTCTGTCCAAAATGAAGGGAGGCAAAAAGTGCGTCCTAGTGTGGAGAAGGGCAAAGTGGCAATTGAAGGACTGCAAGACGAACAGAGGTCATCGCTTTGTGTGTTCAGTGAAAACCTGACTTCGACAGCGTCCACAGCATCACAGCCACGAGTCACTGCGTTGTTTCAGAAGAGTTGCAGGAGGACAGACTGATCCTCTGGACATTAAGCTGCAGTAACAGACAACCTTCCAAATAAGGATCAATGGGGACTTTGCTGGAACTGTTCATATCGTGTATAGTGAACTTTGAGACCATAATTGTGTATAATAGTAAACTGTTACACTAAGGTACATTTGTACACTGCATTTATGCCAATTAACCACTGAAAGTATTGTTTCATATGTAAAGCTCACAAGAGATTATTTAAAATGTGTTTAGTATCTTTTGTTTACTTCAGACAGAAACCTGGCCCTCAATCAGCACGGACCCCAAAAGCCCCAGATCCACTGTGTGTCGGCTGGTTTGTGGTAATTTAGTTGCAAATCTGTTGGTTGATATTCTTCTCGGTCCAACATTACCTAAGGCGCCCTGTGGCCAAATGTAGCTGTGAGGCTTTTATTATTTTTATTTATATTGCACTTACATTGTACATATTCCTGCATTAATCAGATTACCACAACCTAACTGACACACAGTGATATAGACATTATATATTATTTTGCCCTGTAAACAGAAAAAAATTAATTTCAAGAAGACATCAGTCATATTTGTGTAAATGAAGCTCTAACGGAATATTTTGTTATATTATTAATCAGTTCCTTCACCTTTTCATTTTAAGAATGTGTGGAATTGCATTTAAAAAGGTCTGATTTAATCATTATAGAACGTTTTTCTTAAAGCATTTTCAAGGCAAATCAAATTAGCGTTTGAATTCCTACAGTTTGATTTCAGACAGCAGGCTCTGATCTGTGAGTTGCTGTCTGTGCAGACATCTTGGTTATAAAACCGTGTTGTTGTTGTTGCCCCCTTTTTGAGAACACAATACTATCAATGTTATTTAGATCTGGGCCAGTGGGGGCTGCAGACCACAAGGTTAAGTGGCAATGTGATTATCCCCATCATGTGATCTACAGCTGGGGTATGAAAGGCGGCCTTTTATATGAGCTGTAAGCACGTCTCAGAGGTTTGCGTGCACTGAAAGGTCCATATCCTCTTCAACTCGGTAAGTCCAGCTACAACTCAACAGGTAAATATATATGTGCTATGTGTATGCTGCATCTAGATTTATACTGGCGTGTTTCTCACAGTAGCAGGACAGCCTGAAATCTGTGTAGTTTAAGATGAGTGCCGACAAGCTGTGTTGATTACTACTGTAAAGGATGAAAAATGTTCTTTGCAAAACTTGTAATAACAGCATCAGAGACATCAGTCAGTCAGGAAGAAAGCCCTTTCTGAGACCGTCACACTGACCAATAATTCACTGCCAGTATTGAATAGTTTTGCTGGTCTGTAATACATAAGTGCTGCTCACTTACTTTACAGAGTATCATCTGCAGGCGTTGGCCTGCGAAGATACTAAAGTCCTCCTGACCCACTTCCTTTAGCATGCTTTCAATACAAGGAGCAGCCCCAGTTTGAATAACCTTAATGTTAGTGCCTCAGCATTTAATCCATAAGATTTAGGCTTTGAGGTGACATAACTCATGCTGTGGCCGCAGTTTTGGAGTTCATCACGTTCAGTTTCTGCTTGTTTTCATCTAGACTTTGAAATAATAGTTAGTCATTTTGGGGAATGATGTTAATCACCTTCTTTCTGAGAGTGAGATGAGAACATGGATGTCAATCTCATGTCTGCACGTTAAGTACAGAGCTGGAGTCGGGATGTGGTTAGCCTAGCTTAGCGATAAAGACTGACCAAAGGTCAAAGATGCACCTGCCAACACATCAAAAGCTCACTAATGAACATGTTGTACCTCATTAGTTTAATCTGTACACAAAATACTGTATAAAAACAATCAGAGAAAAATGATTCATTAAGAAAAGCCACATGCTTCAGGCATCACCATGTGTAATATGTAATGGGATGTATTTGTTACAATTTGAACAAAGACAGGAAAAAGGAAAGTTAAAGCACATGTGTATTTTTTTTTTTTACTTAAAATGCTGAACTGGTTGCATCACCGGCTATGATAGTTCATACATGTCTTATGGTTGCAACAACAATTGTAGTATATGTCTGCAGAAATCAGCTGGATGAATAGAACCCTACTGTTGCAGCTATTAGCTTAAGAAATTAGCCTTTTTTTTTGCTGTGATATTGTGTGGGACTGCATTACACTGAATAAGTGTCCACATTGTTGTGTTCACCCTTTGTAGTAGTAGATACTGCAAGCCTGTGGAATAAAATCAGCTGACAATAACCGTGTTTGACTTAAAAACCCAAATATCATCACTTTCTGACGCTAACCGTTCGTCAGTTTGTTGTCCATTCAGAGTTTGATCATGACATAATCATGTCTTCATCTATGCAAGTGGATAGGAACTGAAGAGGTTACACTGCTGAGGTTTCTGTCATGGATCATCGTACCTCAGGCCAGCACAGTCAGCCCAGCCACACCTCGAGCTGTCGGTGGCTTTCTTTTGCCTACCAGGGCCTGACAGAAATCCCCTATGAAACCATTCTAACACAGACAGACACGCTGGAGGTGTTGGACCTGAGTTACAATCTGCTGGATGAGTATCCTTTTCATAATGACCAGAAGCTTCCTGCTTTCCATGGCCTCACCCACATAGTTAATGCATAGGTCAGATACAGGTTCGCCATTTACAGCAGCACATGCTGGACTGGGAATCATTTTTGCATTTGCCACAAATCTTTACAAGAGCAAAGTCCAACACCCAGCGGCTGTGTCGCTGTATTTGATGTGCGTCACTTGATAACCGTTGCACACGCTGGACATGTCATCCAGGCAGAAGCAGTGTCAGGTACAGAGGATGGGATGTGAATGTGATGTGGCATTTCCTGATGAGCTGACACACATCTGACGTGCTGGCTAGGTGGGGCGTTTTGACGTACATCATGTTAATGTTGCCCTTAAGAGTCTACAGCCGTGCTCTATGATGCGCTGCAAGGTTAGCTAAATGCTAACCTATACAATATATTATAGGACAGCCCACATACAGAAGACGCAGATCGTCGCACAAATAAACATACGTTATGACTGATGTATATTGGCTCAGTTGACTGACGAACCGGAGCATTTGGAGTTCGGTGTGTTCTCCTTCATTATGTCCTTATTGGAACCCGGTTCTGCTGGGTCAGCTGGAGAAGCTCAGCACTCTGATCCTGGACTGCAACAACTACACATCTCACATCAAGTTCCCCTACATGCCGAGCGTCACCACACTGTGCGTCAACAAGAACAAGATCAACAACCTGCCTGTGTTTGTGGACGAAATCCGGCAAAAGTTCCCAAACATAAAGTGAGCCTGGGACTGTTGTTCATTTCTGCAGAGGAACTGGAGGTGCATATAACCATGCTTTGCATTCTTCCTGCTTTCTGCTTTTATCCTTTCAAATATAGGATCCTCAGTATGATGAACAATGAGGCAGCACCTAGCTACTTCAATGGAGGAAGTCTGACGCAGTACAAAGACTACAGGTGAGCATAGAGATCCTTCTATTCACTACCTGCTCATTTTAGTGCAGATATGGTCACTAATTATTGAACCAAAATCAAGAAACACACTAGTCTAGTCTTTGTGTATGAAAAACGATGGTAAACTTTGGTAAAGTTTCTTTGCAATAACTTATAAACGAGGTCGTGGGCATCACATTTCTGGGATTTTGAGGGTTTTAGCAAATTAGAGGGACTTACATTAAACACTTACACTTGGTAAGTATTCTATAGGCAGATTTGAGTATTTTAAACTCGATGTACTAAACTTTGACTTCTTTTATGCCAATAACAGCAAACAAAGAAATAAATTCATGAATAAGGGATTTCTCCACCAGAATCAGGCAGTGTGGGAGGAGGCTTTTAAACAGCATTTAGACCTTCAGGTTGGGAAAATGTCATTAACTAAAAAAATAAATGTGTAACTTACTAATTTTAAAACTAGACCACTGGGGCAGCAGTTATGACCTTTTACAGTCTGACATTTTATTTGTTTATGGCACCCCCACCAGGTTCATCTGTGCATGTAAAAAGAGGGTCTGTTATTTGATTTTTAGTTAAAGGAAGCCAAAAAATAAAACTACCAATCATATCACAATACAACACTGTTACAATAAATGTGTCTGTTACAGCCTTTTGATCTGACAAGTCCAGAAAGTCCTTAAACCAACTGTTTCCAGTTCATTAACATTATCCACTTGGCTGACGGGCAGGCCAGTGTGATAATCAGTCCTATAATCTCAGAATGGTGTCATTCGTATGCCAAGTAAACAAACTAATGGACGTGGTTTGCTGTGTACATTAAGAATACATCAAATACATCAGCCCTCAGTCTCTTTACCAGTGGACACAGCAGCTGCATCAGTGGACCTTCCACATTACCACCATACCAGAATAATAATGCATTGTATTTGTAAAGCTTGCATAACGTGATCTGACCATTTTAGCATTGTTGAAAACAGAATGTCACATTCCCATTCTGTTTTTGTCCCGAGTTTCAGTCAGCAGCAGGGTGACACTGCGAAAACATGTACATGCCCTTGTATAAATCAAGCCTCTCAGATTTTGTACCAAATTCAACATATACTGTGTGTCTCCTCAATGCCGTGTTTCCTCATTGTCTTTGCCTCCTTAGACAGTACGTCATCAGCCAGCTCCCAGGCCTGGAGACTCTGGATGACACAGAGGTCCTGGAGAAGGAGAGAGCCCAGGCTAGAAAAACCTACAGGCTGCAGCAGAGCGGTCACAGCAGCAGAAAGAGGAAGGAGGACTCCTCAAATAAACATACACACATGCAGAAAATGTCAAATACTGTTATAAGACAATAGGATGTAATATTAATAATAATAATAATAAACTTTATTTATATAGCGCCATTCATACAAGAAATGCAGTTCAAAGTGCTTTACAACAAAGACATTAAATGCACCAAGTGCTTTACAGAAGAGAAGGACATAAAACAGAAATGCAGTTAAGAAAAATAAAACTTGAACAGAATAATATTTAAAAGCAAATAAAAAGCATTAAAGAATATAAGAAATGGCAAACATACAAATAGCATATTTGAAAGAAAACAGAAGAAACAGTTAATAAAAATAAAACTTGGACAGCTACATTTAAAATAATGTTTGAAATTTCCTCCCTCACCCTGATCCTTTCCTCGTCCTCTCTTTGCCTTTTTTCTTCTTCCTCAATTTTCCTTTCTTGTCCCTCCAGTCTCATCTCTTCCTGAGCTCTCTCTTCCTCCTCCCTCCTAATATTTTCCTCTTCCTCCCTTATAACCTTCACTTCTTCCTCTCGTCTCTTAAAATTAAATTATAAAATTTCAAATAATGTTTAAAAGCAACTAAAAAGCTAATAGCAGATAGCTAATTAAAGGCAAAAGTGAAAAAATTTTGTTTTCAGCTTGCTCTTGAAGATGTGTAGCAGCTGGCTTCCCTGATATCTGTTGGCAGTTTGTTCCAAAGCTTTGGGGCATAATTGATAAAGGCTGCATCCCAGACTTTCTTGCTGCTGTTTCTGGGAACATCCAATAATCCAGCAGCAGATGATCAGAGTGTTCTTGAAGGCAAATAATTATCAAGGGAGTTGAAATGTAGCTTGGTCCCAGCCCATTTATGGCTTTATATACAAGGAGGAGGACCTTAAAATCAATTCTAAATGTTACAGGAAG
>JAVQJF010065234.1:0-10316 GCA_036023855.1 Gadopsis marmoratus | reverse complement strand
CAGTAGTCTAATTCACCCATTCACACACCGACGGGGACACAGTTGCCACACTGGCCTCCGCCGGGGGCAACTCGGGGTTCAGTGTCTTGCCCAGGGACACTTCGACATGCGGCCAGCGCGAGCTGGGACCGAACCACCAACCCTGGGGTTAATGGACGACCGCACTATCCTCTCAGCCACAGCCGCCCCATGTCTACTATTAGCATTTAATCTCTTGTCAGCCTCCTTTTATTTTATATAAGATCAACTGTATTGATCCCATGCAGGGAAATTGAAGTTATTTTTTAATTCTTTCCACTGTTGTTTTTCACTTTAGAACCAACAACACAAGGAAAAGGCTGGACTTACAGTAGATCTCTAGTTGCATCTCTGTGAATGAAAGCATACATGCAAACATATGTTAGTGTGCAGATTGACTTTTCTTTTGAATTGTGACTGTATAGGATAGAGGTGGGTGCAGTCATGTGGGTAGATTTAGGGGCTTAGAAGTGGGAGTGTCTCCCCCTCTGTCATATAAATGGTCTCCCTCTATCTTTGTGAGCGTTTAGAGTCTCCACTAGTTTGCCAGGCTTTTGCAGGTCATCTGTCCTGCACCCACTTGTCTTCTCCTCTCTACGCATTGTGTACGGCTGCAAAAGCCCATTAAGCCTCAGCCAAAATGGAGGCCATCAAAAAAAAGATGCTTATGCTGAAGTTGGACAAGGAGAATGCACTGGACCAGGCTGAACAAGCTGAAGCAGACAAGAAAGCAGCAGAAGACAGAAGCAAGCAGGTAGGTTATGAACACAGGGGAAAATCACATGTCAAAAAAACAGCAAAGCATGTTTCATCAAATAGATACTTCCAAATGGTCTTATCAAACAGGTGTGCGGCAAAGTGATTCAGTGTATGTGTTTTGTAGGTGAGGCAGAGAAGAATTTCTAGCTGTCACTCCTTCAAGTGAGTGAGACTGGCTTTTTCTTCAGGCATAAAGCATAATAATACTTCTGTTATAGTATTAATTTCTGTCTGATATAAATTTGAGGTAGTATGTAAATTCATGCTGCATATAATCTCTGGATGGCATCTTCAGTAACCTGATCTGTCTAACAAAGAGTTCAGACCAGGCCTAAAACCTAGCCTGTATCCGTGTCTTGAAATCCCAACCAAATACAACTAGCACCACCAAATTTGAGACCCACACCAACCAGAGACCTGAAGTAATATTTTTGTTTGACTTTGTCGCTTTCAATCTTCAATCACTGGACATTCCATATCGACACATAACATGCATACACATGCACAGTAAGAGAGAGAAATAATAATTACAATTGAAATCAATAAACTCCATTAAAAAATAACCAAACCTGAACAAAACTGGCTGTTTCAATAAATTTGAGCACTTCCTACATCTGTGGTCAAGAGCAAAACAACTGCTGCATCATATAGCATGACATTGTAAAATGACAGTAGTACATAAAAAACAATAGGCACAGGTATTTCCCAAATTATTATGGGAGCTGTTAAATGTTGATATTGTTAAATACTAACAAAATCATCCTAATTTTATTTTTGTTAATTAACATGACAGGGTGTTCTGATGTTAATCGATGGTACAGTAGAAGATACCCAGTCATTTACTCGGGTAATCCATTTACAATACAGGGAACCCCAGGACCCCCAGCACCAGTTTTGATTTATGATAGAATGTGGACAGAAAAAATACATTGTGGAATATGTGCTAATGTCTGGAGCTCCAGAGTGGCCAAAGAGAGAGAGGAAGATTATTCCCACGTTTTTCATAATTTGGGCGAACAAGATAAGTGTATATACAACAACAGCCTTGTTGATCAGAGTGCTGAATGATGGGAAACGTTACCAAAGAACTATGAGTTAACAGTTTCTGTCAGGCATTGAGGCTGTATTACGTGTACAGAAACTGTTAACGCAAAGTTCGTCAGAATTAGCGTTTCCCATTACTCAACACTGTGATAAACGTATGAAATATATCATTCAAAAAGATGTGCTTGAAAACAGGGTTTTGTATCTGTAAATATAGTTTTGTAGATTTGTACATTGTTTTTTCTGTCTTCAAACTCCATTTTGTACAGAGCCCCTCTGGGGTCATATGGTAGAAAAAAAAACCTATGTGTAATCCATGCCCTCGGATTGCGTTTTGTTCTACACAGCAGCAATTGGAGCGGACCCTTACACACATGTATGCATTTCCCCATGGAGCATTCTATACAGACTTTGCTTATACTGTGCGAAGGGGGGTACATTCTAAATCATATGCGGTCCCCTGGTAATATTATAAAAATTTAAATTCTGTTCAGCCATTCTATTCTATTGCCCAGTCAGATCCGTCATGTTGACACAAGGCTTGGTTATAATATTTGACGTTTGCCCAAAGGCCAGTAAAAGGCTAAATAAATGCATAATGATTTAACCCAAATAAAAGTAAAAGTTTGGGAAGGCAGCTAACTGTTAACATGATGTTTAGCAAGCAGCTGCTCATTAATGTTGGTTTTCAAGCAAAAAGCGCAATGAATGCTAAATGCATACATGTGTGCAATGGTCCTCTCCGGTTGCTGCTGTGTAGAAATGAAACGCAAACTGAGCACACGGATTGTGAATCCAAGGGCACAGAATACAAAATTGTGTGCACAGATTACACGGAGGATTCATTTTTCTACCATATGACCCCAGAGGGGCGCTGTAATTTTGAAAGACTGCGCATTCAAACTAATTTTCACAACAAATACTTACACACGTGTGTGTGCATACACGCTTACAGACTTTTGACAAGTTAACTTCATGATATGTTTTGCTATCTGCAAAGGAGGGAGGTATTTCCACCTTCTGACCAATCAGGGTCTTTGGAATCGCTGTTAATAAATAAATAAATATTTCTAAACATTTTGGGTGTTTTTTACCTTTCCAAAAAAGTTAATGTTGCATCTGACACAAGTTTATGCATTTTGTTGATTTACTGGTGTTACAGTGGCCTTGCAGAGTCCATCTTTCAGTGTTGTATCTCTTTACATGGCTCTATGTTGACTGAGCACGGTGGTTGACTGACAGTGTTACATAGCAATTCCAAAGACACTGACTGCTCTCCTGCCCTGTCCTTGACCAAGACAGGGCACAGGCACTTGGACTTGGTCCCCGGTCGCCATATTGAAGGCCGACCACTGCTCCAGCCTGTCCTCAGGAGGAAGGACGGTGGGATGGGTTAAATGCAGGGGACAAATTTCATCAGGGGACACAATTTGCATGTGTGTGTTTGTGCGTGGCCTACACGTGTGTATGTGTATCTCCGCATTTGACAATAAAAAGACCTCAGGGTCCCTGTTTGTTGTTGGTCAGAAGGTGGAGCTCCCGTCCTCCCTCCCTTGCAGAGAGCCTGTTTGCTTTGCATACCCATGTCTACAAAACATACCACACAGTAAACCTGTAAAAAGTCTGTAAGAATGATTACAGACACATGAACACAAGTATTTGTTGTGAAAATTAGTTTGCAAGCCTGTGTCTGAATGCGCAGACATGCAAAACGGAGTTTGCAGACAGAAAACAAAATGTACAAAGTCTACAAAACTAAGCTTACAGATACAAACGTCATTTCACAATTTTTCAAAACTACAGTTAAAACTCCATTGTACCGAATGACAGGATGCCTCCATAGCACTGGGGAACTACTTTTCAATACATTTGACACAATCCCCACCCCAGAGAGAGCACACCTACGACCCCACCCATCATCTCTGCCCTCATTCACACCTCTGCTAGGGCGAACACTTGCCGTGGTAGTTGGTGTTACAGTGTTTAAATTACCACCGCACCGCCATCATTTTGCTCTAGAGATTTAGACAGCTGCGTCACATGGTGTAGCAACAGTTACATGAAGCTCAATTTCAGCAAGACCAAAGGGGTGGAGGTGGATTACCATAGAAACAGGTGGCCCCCTGTCCTTGTCATCATTCTAGGGAGAGGAAGTGGTAGACTCATACAAGTACCTTGGGGTCCAGATCAATGAAATGCTAGACTGGACACAGAACACTTGACGACCTCTTTAGGAAGAGATAGAGCAGACTGTTCTTCCTGAGAAAACTCAGATCCTTCAGCATGTGCAACAGGCCCCTGCAGCTCTATTACCAGAATTATCTCTAGAAGCCAGCTCACTGTTCTTTGATGTGGAGGGCTGGAATGATGACATCGAGGCTGGAGAGGCTAGCAGACTTAACACGCTCATGAGGAAGGTCAGCTCTGTGGTTGGGATGGCACTGGAGGCAGTGGTGGATAGGAGGAGCAATCACCCAAATGCAAACCTGAGCGCTTCAGGCACTGATTTGTGCCTACTGCCATCAGACTGTACAACAGCAGCAGAGACCACTGACTATGCCAACCACTTTGACCTGGCAGCTTCCCTCCCCAAACCACAACACACACAGAATTTGACTAGAACACTCATACTACTACCCTCCCTCTCCATCGTCTCTCGTTTGGACTGATTGTAAATATGGAACATATGATACATATGATATTTATTATTTTTTGTTATATTTTATACTATATTTATTTTAGATTATACTACACTACATTCATACTGTACTATATTTCATATTCTATGCCATATTGTTATATATACTATACTATATATTATGTTACTGTAATATATTACTACATTTCACTTTATATTATATTTTATATACCATACTGTATTATAAGTTAATTTGTTAATAATATGTAATGCTGTTTTATAACATTATATACTATATTATGTTTTTATTATACATCTATATCAATACAGACAAACACCAACTATTATTACTTAACCAAATATATTATTTTGGTGTCACTCAGTGTAAAAAAGTATCCCTGTGAAATTACAGTAAGATTCTGGCAGCTGTGGTCACCAGCATTATGTTTATTACTGTTATTTTTACAGTCTGTCAACTGTAATGAGTGAGAAGATAATATGAAATGCAAGTGGGGCAAATGGGGTTTGTTTACATTTGTTAACATTAGCATTCACTGACTTAAGTGTAGATGTCTGTTAATGAACCACTACCTGAGAATGTTCTGCTGTGCCTGCCAGGTGCTTGCAAGGATTATAGAAATGTTTGTTAACAAAGTTTCAACCGGGCACTAATTAGGTAACCAGATGCACAAATGTAATTTTATTTTCTCAGCATGATATTACTGACCTTTTTGTTTGATTCCAGGAGAAAGGACAAAGAACAATTATATGATGTTGATGGTTGCATGTGGCTTCCATCCATTACTGCTGAGAAAATAGAAATACTGCATTATGCCATCAAATCTTACAGTAGCCTACTGTTTGTTCTTGTTTTTGGCTCCAAAAAGAACCAACATTTAGAACATTTCCCCATATTTAGGAAGAGGGGTACATAACTGCTAGAACTTGGCTGTAACTTCTATCATAAACTATACTTTGCTGACTTTGCTGCTACTAATCACACCATTATACAACATCGCTTGAGACAGTACTGTAGTATTAGTTTAAGTACAACACTGGTGATTGGCCCTGATACTGATTTCCTTGTAATTTGGAGTTTAATTACACTTATATAGTTTTTTTCTATTTTATATTAGTGGGCTGCAGATCACTATGAGCAGTGCCTTTGGGCAAAGGAACGTGCATGGTTGCAGCACAGCCGTTTGCACTGTTGGGGTGGCGTATAATGCCATATAACACAAAATTCATGAATACTTGAATGCTGATTTGACAATTTCTAGAAAGCGAGTTGTGCTATATGAGCTAAAACTGTCCCAGCCATCTGTTTATGAGAAATATGCAGCAAATTATATGTCAAAAATATGTAATTTTTGCAGGCCTAACTACTATTATTTTACTGTATAACTCACACTTCCTCTTGGGTAGTGTATGGGTGTGTAGCAAGCAATTTCATGTTACAAGCAAAACAAAACTATGACCTATTAAGTTTAAAGCCCCATGTATAAGATTTGTATATTTATTATAAATTTATACATTTTTAAGAGTGTGGTATTAGAAAAATTCTGCAATCTTGGTAAAATATGTCTATGTACTTTATGGGCGTATGTTTGTCAGATTGTCAAACTGCATCTGAAACAATTGGTGCAAAGATGTTTTTTTCTTGCTGTAATCATTCCTCCTGTTCATGTTGGCCATTAAGACATCACTATCCCCCAATGTAAGTGACGGACAAAATCCACGGTGCTGTGTCAATCTGTGTCAAAATATACTCCAAAGTTTATCTGAAGCTCACATGAGGCTTCAGCAGTCTGATTTAGTCAAATCAATTTGATAGCAGACAAAAATGCAGTCTTTTTAGTATGAAATTCACTCTTTGCACAGAACGAGTGGATTTTTGTCCCCAGTCTCAGCCAGTGGAAGCATGTCAGGAAGGCATCTCTTAATGGCCAGTATAAACAGGAGTAATGATTACAAGAAGTAGACTGCTTCGATGTACATATTGGCACGTGAGTATTGTTGTAAAATCGAAATGGGATCATACCATTAACTGGAACAGTTATATTCCAGGGCATTACTATCACTGTATTAAGCAAGCTAACAAATCATCTTTTGAATTCATTTTGAACATGATATTGCAAACATGCTAACTCTGTGTTTGATCTCCCATATCAGCATGAAGACGAACTTCTGCAAATGCAAAAGAAACTCAAGGGGACGGAGGACGAGCTTGATAAATACTCTGAGGCCCTGAAGGATGCTCAGGAGAAGCTTGAGGTGGCCGATAAGAAGGCTGCTGATGTGAGTAAAAAAAAAGTGCCATACACATTTGTGATTACTTCACAGTTTGTCACATTATATTGTGTAGGCTTGATCAGTTTTTCCAGAGAATAAAAACATACTCCTCTGTACTACAACATAGGCGCAGATACACAATGAATATGTTTGAGTGGATCTGCCCGTTTAGTATTTACAGTACTTGGATCTGCGCCTTGTCTATTTCCTCCCTGATTAGGTAAAAGCCCAAATAACTGTGGCACACCTCTAAATATCACAGACACTGTATCTTCTCATATGGGCATACAGTGTGAGCCCTGACCTGAGGCTCTGATAAAAGCTGTGATGCTGCCAGTGTAAACCAAGCCTGGCTGATTCTCTGCCTCTCCCTTGCATTCCATTCTCATCATGCCCTGCATGGACTCCCCACAGCTGTCAGGGGGGATTCAGTGCCCTATTTTGGCCATGATGTCAGCCGCTCGACCTTGACTGTGAGCTTAACAATGGTCCAAGTCCATTTTAGGTACATCATCCAGTCCTTCTGTGTCACAGTATCAGTATCTCTCTCCTTTTGGAGAGAGACTAAATTAATTATTATTCATAAAAGTATTTTGCTTTGTCAGACTACAACCACAAATAAAACATTTTAATGTTGTACACTACATAGAAGCTATTACATTTCTGATTATGAGTATATGAATATTCTTTTGATCTAATTTATCAACTAAAATCCTTACACACATGCACCATTCATATCATCCTATATCATGACTGCATAAATGAATCCTAAACTGTATTTACTGTGGGGCCTCACCTATCAATTCAGCTTTCCCTAATCTTTAAACTACTTTACCCCAGGATTTATAATTAAGTACATCATGATTTTAAAAACATCATTCTATAGCAATGTTTCTTTTCCCAGAATTACAACAACGCTGTATCCAGTAGATATTGCATAATTACTTTATATTTACTCTTACAGCATAATTTTCTTAAAAATTAAATTTTTTGTCTAAAGTACGGTACTGCAGCAGTTTTGGAAGCATATCGCGATTAAACAAAATCTAAACAAAAATGTGTACGTTTTGCAAAACTTTCCATATGTTACCCAGTAACAACATGACTGTACCCCGTAATTGCTCAACAATACAAACAATAGTTTTAAATGTTTGTAATTATCCCCTTTTCACTAACCACTTTTCTACATTCATGCACATACACACAGTATGTAACCACTGTGTAGCCACTACCTTGTACATACAAAAAAATACATTCTAATGAGTACGAGCAAAAAGTAAGAGATAACATGTATAGGCTAATACTACGCTCGGACTGTAACTAATGATTCTTTTCATTATCCATCAGCTGATTATTTTCTTGATCAATTAATTTACTCCATGTTATAGTTACAAGTGAACAGAGCTCAAAGTGACACCTTCAGATGCCTTTTGTCCAAATCTCAAAATTATTCAGTCATTTAAGACAAGAATAAGCAGCTTCACATTTGAGAAGCCGAGCCACAAAATGTTTCAGGCATTGTTGCTTTAAAAATGGCATTAACTGATTAATCAGTCATCAAAACTGTCAGATAATGTTTAGATAATTGATGAATCAACTAATTGATTAACTGACTAATAGTTTAAGATCATTTTTTATATACTGTTGGTAGTAATATTAATATATTAATATATTAATATTTTCCAATGCTTCATACTTTAAATGTTCTTAGTATGTGTTGTGTGTAAAATCTTGCATATGTAAAGTAACTTACCTGACGCTAATAGATAAATGTAGTAGAAGTAGAACATGGCATGAAAAAAAGAGACTCAAGTAAAGTACCTCAAAATTGTACTTATGTGCAGTGTTTGAGAAAAAGTACTTAGGCACCTTCCACCACTGGCCAACACATGCTTTGTCACAGATGATGTACCATGGCGTGAAGGTAATATTATACACTCTCATAGAAAACAGTTTCCTTCACATTGGAATCAGAATAAATGTGTAACTGATGTTAGCACTGGCATTCAAAAAAAATTTAAACCAGGAAAAGCTATTTTGCCTTTAGGCAGAACACTGATGTGTCTGAATCCTCCTGAATCATGTGCATCTGTGCTCAGGCTGAAGCAGAAGTGGCTTCCCTGAACAGACGTATCCAGCTTGTGGAGGAGGAGTTGGACCGAGCTCAGGAGAGACTGGCAACGGCACTGCAGAAGCTGGAGGAGGCTGAGAAGGCTGCTGATGAGAGCGAGAGGTGACTTCTTGCTCTCATTGTTAGCCTCTTTGTGCATATATGATCAGTCCTATAAGACAAGAGGGATATGTACCTTGGGGAAGGCTCACACCATTACTGTGGTTTACAATTGATTGCCCAGTGCCCAGAGCCAATTCAAAGCCATGTTGGGATAGTAAACTTAAAGAGTAACTTAACAGCAGGCTGAAAAGCAGTGTTTAACTGCCCTTACTGGTTGAAAGTTTCACTTCTGACCACACCCATCATCACTGCTGCACACCCAGCAGTTGCATGGTTGGGTGTGGTCAGACATGTGCTCTGTTACACCTGATACCACAGTGATGTCATGGGGTCCTAGAGTACACCTGCACATCACTGCAGACTGCGACATGTTGAACCACCGGAGCTCAGCATAAATAAGATTTTCAGAGTGTGTTAACCGATCCCAAGTCTTAGTATATATACTGTGAAATGGCTGCTGTTTTATCCAGTGATGAGTTTATCCAAGGCGAAAGTACGAACTCTCGTTCTCATTTGTAAAACCAGATTTGTAGTTAAACACCAACAATTTACTGAAGCAAGTAACTGTTATATTACTGCAGGGCAGAGGGGCATAGACACTGTGTGTGTGAACAAGTAAACACTGCCTTTTCGACTAAGCTTGCAATAGACGGAATGACACCTGTGATCATGACTAGAATTTGACTAAAACTAAATCAGGTGCCAAAATTAACATTCATATCACTTCTTTATTCTCTTTATAACACAATATTCAATATCTGCTGATACCAATCAGATAATTATTAGTTAGTAAGAGTAAGTAGTTAGTAAGTATGTGACTTAAAGCGAACATAGAAACTACTAGTAGAAAAAAAACAAGAAAGGAGGCTGTTGTCTTAAAATATTAAGATATCTTTTATGCGATTCTCTAACAGTTAACTGGTATTTATAAAGGAACTGAGTATCTTGCCAGTAAGCTGAAATAATAAACACACAGACACACACATTTTTAAATATTTGTACTGTACAAGAAATAAGTTATGCTTTGTGTGTGCAGAGGTATGAAGGTGATTGAGAACAGAGCTCTAAAGGATGAAGAGAAGATGGAGCTTCAGGAGATTCAGCTGAAGGAGGCTAAACACATCGCAGAGGAGGCTGACCGCAAGTATGAGGAGGTGCGTTTTCTATTGTTGGCCACTGGCGTCTGCAGTATCATACAGTACTGTCTCCAGGGGGTCAAATCAAATCAAATCAAATTTTATTTATATAGCGCTATATCATAACAAAGTTATCTCATAGCACTTGTAAATATAGAGCAAGTCCAAGCAAACTCTATATCTACAGACCCAACAA
>JAVQJF010065230.1:0-13533 GCA_036023855.1 Gadopsis marmoratus | reverse complement strand
CCCCCCCCCCCCCCCCCCCCCCCCCCCCCCCCCCCCCCCCCTGCGCGTTGCAATTTAAGCTCCACCTTGTTTTGAGCGCAAACCTCCAGCAAACACATTGACTTGTACATAGTGAAAGCATTTAGATTAGCACAGGTCATTTCTCAGGAAATGTATTTTGGTGCTTGTGTTGCACCAAAAACGTATTGCCGTATTGAAACTAACACTTGGCATTAAATTGGAGCATTTTTATTTTCTCTACCCTGTCTTGTGTTTGTTACCACAGTGGATTTTCATAACCAAATATACCCCTCCATTCAGCACGTCAATGCTTTGTCTGGGGTGTAGATAACGAGCCGAGTCGAGCCACAGAGAGGAGAGATTAGAGGAGACGAGAAGATGGGGATAAAACGGCTGAGAAGCCGAGAGAGTAAGACAAGAGTCAGAGATTTGGAAATTGAGATTCAGAGAGAACATACAAGCTGCAGATCTGTCTCCCTTCAGCTGTTATCTCCTTCTCTTGCAAAGGCTTCAGAAACCAACCTGAGTCTCCGTAGAGACAACACATCATACAAACACATCGCTGAACAAGTCTAGGATTATTCCAAATACGAAAAGTTTTCTAGACTAAGCTGCTGGCTATACAGTCCTGCATCACATAGTTAGGTCAGCATATATTTTTCAGCATTATTCTATTAATATTTCTGGACAGTGGGATTCGAGCATATATGACAATGAATGAGCAGACGTGGTTTCCTCTTTATGCTCTTTCACCATTTTCCTACAACAATCCTCTCATTGTTGGTAGGATTAATGATATCCGCCAAGCTTCTCAATTAAGGGTTAGCGTAAGCCGTCCGCTGGTGTCGCAGTAATTTACCCTTGAATTGTTAGTACTCTGCCGTGTCATTCATCTCCTTTTCATCTTTCCTACACTGGTGTACCGTAGTGCGGCCTAGTCCACGGGAGGTGATTTACACGTTGCATTTCTTATTCCAGAGAGAGCAAATCATGGGCTCACGCTGGAACCGTTCTCTAATTAGCTCATTTACTCATCTCCACTGTGAACCACATAAACTGTGCTCACCGATGGAAGTTGATATCCGTCATACTGGCCCACAACGTGGAGGCTGCTGTTGAGGAGAATCTCTTTGAGGGGCATTTATGCACGACAGCAAACTGACCTGATGTTTGTCCTGTCTGGAAATCCTCCCGTCAACACTCGGATGGAGAGGGGCCAGTACACAAGACCTCTTACAATATAACTTTAGTTTATAGTGTTTGCTAGAGTCTGCCAAGGAGACACTCGCTGATAATTGAACGTAGTATTTGACTAAAGGTACTAACCAAAACTGACCTTCAGTACTTCTCTGTATGCAGTCGGTGAATTCAACAGTAAAGAACAAACCTTCGTTATAGTGTGCAGTGCCATAGTTTGTGACTTGTGTGCTCATTCTGTTGGCTTCTTAGGGTTTCTCAAACCATGAGGTTTTTGCCAATAGGAACGGCTCTGTATCTGTAATTATTCTTTGGCACTGTAGTAGCTGGAGCCCAACTGATAAATCAGCTGATATTAGCTCATTGCAGATATATCTGCCAAAACATAAAAAGTGGTCTTATTTTACATGTGGCTTTTTTATTTCATATGTAATTTATTTATTTACATATTTATTATTATTCGAAAAAATTCACTTGGTATTCTAGGTATTCACATAGGACAGAGAGCCACAGGGGAACGTTATGGCACTGCTCCTGAGACATTGCCGTCCCTCTGCAGAACATTGTGGTCCACTTGGTAATAATGTCAATAAAAGGGAAGTTTGTGCGCTTGGATCTTTGAATTCTCCTTTCAGACTTTCTACTCACAGGCATGGCACTGTACAGTCTAATTGTTTAGTTTAATGGACACCTCACCTCCTCAGACTGTATCTGAAGGATGTGGCAGATCATGATCTTGGCAGGATTAGGGCAGACATGACATTACTCGGTTATCGGAGATGGCTGCTCTTCCCCCCGATACCCTCAGCAGCCAGTAATAATGCTGTAGCTCTTCCCTTGTCTTTCCCCCGGTGCTTTTACACCAGATGAACTGAATGGACTGAGCTTGAGAATTGATCTGGTTGTAAAAGGAGGAGGAGGAGGAGGCGAAACAGAAGGTATCGCTATCCTCTTGCACATGCATGCCCTCCCATGTGGCAGGAAAACTGGTTGTGTTATTGGCTTCTAACAAAAGAAGAGAGCTTAGTGAAAAGGAGATACACTTCAGGCAATGGCCTCATTTACTGTATGTATCGCAATAGAGTGTGTGTGTGTGTGTTGTTGAGTGAACTGGCCAGCTTCTAAGTTGAGTGTCTAAAAGCTTCTTTGAAATCCTAAAGTAGGCTGCTGGCATAGAGCATCACAATTCATCCTTAATTATTCAGTCATCCCACAGGAGTTCATTTTATTTACTCTCCAGTCTATCGGCCACCAAATTAAGAAGTTTTAGGATAAAGCCAGTACTGCATTTGTCTTTGACAATGTATGATTTTGCTCCGACTGTAGAGAATAAAATGTGTTTCTCTTCCAGAGGCGTCTGCCAACCATGAGTTGTGCCTCTGGTGGGTCTCACGCATGTGCCGGTCCCTTGCCACGCTCCCTGTCAGACTGACTGTATTTGTGTGTGAAGCAGCCTGTCAGCTAGACCAACAGATCTCACATTCACTCATCGGTCATGTACAAAAACCCTAAGCGTCAACATTGAAAGTGTAAGCCCCACTGCAGATGGCAGGTTGCAGTGGTAACTCCTCCTGTTCTAATAGCATGATTTAACACCCCCCCCCCCTCCAAAAAAAAATGAGATCATGTTGATAGTAATGAGATGTTTAGCGTTGGTTGGCCGCCTGCTTGGATTAGCTTTGAAAGGCAACTTCTTTTGTCCAATTTAGGAGCCATAGTTAATGTTAATGAACTCGGAGGCCTACTTCTTTCTCACTGAATAGTGATTCAGACGCCTGGGAGTTCTGTGTGGAAAGCGACAAGGAGAGAGTCCCGGGATCTTTCTTCTCCTTTTCCCTTTCAGAGCACAAGCCTGCGTTTGGTTGAAATATTCACGCTGCCGATGTAAAGTGCATAGCAAACGAGAGGAGTGTGTGGGGAAAGCAGTTAAAGTTTGATTGGGCGTAACCAAGCCTGCACTCTCCTTAATGATGTCGGGAGTGTCCTCTGAAAATTGAAAACCCCCGTCTCTCGGCCCATATTGCTCCATCTACAGTGCTTTTCTTTGCCGTTGCTCTCTCTTGAGATTCTCTGGCAGCCATTTTGCCGGTCACGACTGGCTGCCCTGGAATACTCTACCGAGGTGTGTGTGTGTGTGTGTGTGTGAGACAGCATTTACAGCTCGGGGGTTCCAGGACATTACCAAACCCACCCCCTAACGCATACGCACAAAAACATCTTTTTCTTCTTTGAATCTAGTTTGCTAAGTATTCCCGTTCTCACACCCTGTTCTATTTTCTCTCTGTATCTGACTTACTCCTCCACCCCCCTCTTCTTTTCTTCATATGAGCTCCGCACACCCTTGGATACACTGGTCTCACGACAAGGAGATTTGACTTGCATGAGGGTCTTGGCCTATGCATCTCTCCATTTAAGGAGCTCTGAGTGCGTGTGTGCGTTTCTGTGCGTTTCTGTGCTCTACGTGCGCGGTGTGTGCTGGTGTGTAAAGCGCATGCTAATGCGGGTTGGCCTTGGTCCTCGGGATCACACGGAAGATGGCAATCCAGGGGGCATATTGTGTGGGCCAGCAAACTGAGCTCCACAGATGGGAGGAGGGGGGGGGGGAGGGAGTAGGGGGGGGGGGCAGAGAGCTGTAGCCACAGACGGAAGGAGAGGGCCGCCATCCACAGCCCCATTTCACTTTTAACTTCATTTTCGATTCGCACTCCACAGACAGATCCTGTAGCCACTATGAAACCAGCTTTTGTGAGTATTGATTCCCTTACAGGCAGCAGCTCCACTGGAGGCTCATTAATCTTATCTACCGATCGTGAATGAATTGAATGGGGAAGTGATTAATGCTTTCTAGCATTTCTTTGGATATTATATTTCTTGCAAAGCCTGTTGGATTGGTATGCGCTGATTGAAGCTTGTTGCTTTATTTGCTAATTATAGCACAGTAGAATGGGGGGGGGATCTCTAGCCCCACCCTCGTGTTGTCCTTCTACTTCTGTGTGTGTTCTTTAAAAAGTTAATCCTCTGTGGCATTATGCAGCATTTTTTTGTTCTATTTTTTTTTTGTATTGCCATGTTCATGAGCTGATTGCGGATTTGCCGCAGCTTTTATTTTCTGCGAGGAGAGAATCGGCCTTGCTGTTTTTGTTACGGAGGTGTCGCACGTATTTGACCTGCTGAGATGAAACTGTTGGGTGTGTGTCATGGCCCGGTGCAACCAGCGGGGGAAGTCTATTCTCTAATCCCCACCACAGGAGAGCCACAGGGGGCTCAGACATGCATCCACTGCTTAGTGTTCCTCTGGGCTAGTCATTGGAGAGAAGGGGTGTCCTTTCTATTCCAGGTTCTACAAAGGATGTCGACCTATTTCATCTTATTGGATGATATGTATGTATGTCTACATCCTTTGGGGATGAGTTTGCAAAGTTCTGAAGCTGTTTGGAAGGGACGTTGTTCCTGAAAACACAAGCATGACATTGCGCTGTTTCAGGAGGATCTTGATGGGACTGCTGACGGTGCTTTGTCCCACTGTGGCATTGAGGCGTTGGCACCTGCTTTCGACGGTGGTGTGCTTGTGTTCCCCTTGATGCCATTCACTAGTCCGTAGTTTCCATCCAACCTTTGTTTTGGTGCCAGCTTGCCAATTTGAGACCGGTGGTCTGGGCACACTCTCTCTGCAGAAGCCTTTTGTTTCACCCTCAACAAGCTCTGCCAGGTGTCCTTTAGCTTTCCTTTTTTGTTTGCGATTCCCAAGGCTGATAGTGAAATAACACTATGTTCTCAAATCACAATAACACAGCAGTCAGGTTATTCTGCTCAGTCATCCTAGAGCATCAGTCCTGCTGTGAAAAGCATGATAAATGGGTTCATGTGTCTTTAATCTCGCCCTGACCATCTCTCATCACTGCTAGCTCTTCAGCTGTTGACCTCCACCTCGCCGCTGACTTCTGACCCCCCCCCATTGTATCTCCTCGCTCATAGCGAGCCCTTCTCACAATAGGCGCCTCTCCATTTCAGGTCTCCGTATTGATTCGATCCTGCAGCACAAAAAATTCCTCTCACTCTCTCTGCTATTAATTCTCATGGCACTGAGCTTCTTAGTCCTCGACCATGAAATTCAGAGGCCTTTTCTTGCTGTGGATGTGTTTTACCTTGAGGAAATCACTTGGCCATGTCCCCTGATAAGGATATATTTACCCAGCTCCAACACTATTTCACATCTGCCTTTCACGGTAGCTGCTTCTAAATCTCATTGGACCAGCTAGTGTTCCCTTCTCCATTATACTAGACAAGTGATGCTGATACACCGACACTGAATGCAGCAGTGTGTGTTTTTGTTCATCCATTAGCATATTGCATTGTCTTTAATATGAAAGAGCTTGGTACGCTGACCGTACCTGCAGTGTGAGTGTGTTTCAAATGCAACCGGTGATTCTCATTTCTGTGTTCTCATCCACTGCAGCTCGAGGCGTTCAGAAAGGTACCCCGAGATACAACCTCTACTTCAGTGTTTTAAAAGTGCATGTCGTATCTCTTGCAAGCTAAAGAAATAACTTGGCAGTTGACTTACATGTCAGAGCGAGATCGCAGCTCCTTATTGTCCCCTTGTTGGTCATTGCATTGCTTGGGAGTGTTGTCACTGACAGGAGCATTGTCCTCCCTTCAGTACAAACCTCGACCTCTTTATGGGACGAGAGCACTGCCCCGTCCTCATTATCACAGGAGAACAGCTCTGTGTGTGTGATTTTCTTTTCTATTTTTTTTTTTTGCATATTGGACCCCTGATTAACACCGTTGTACATCAGCCTTTTTCTGACTGGCCTTGTCCTGCTGAGGCATAATAATATGGGTTATTATGAGAGCAACATAAAATACTAAAATAAATTCAGAACAGAGAAGAGAGATCTCTAGCTGAACACATTTGCAGTAGAAGATGCAGCTGGTGTTTTTAATGGTTCCCCTCTCTGCTGGTGAAATGTCAGCTACCTCTTTGCAGTAACTTAAGAGATTCTTCGTGCTGTTTATATTATCAGCACTGGAAACAGGAATTCTTTTAAAGTGGCTTTAATCCATATTTTTACGATGGCAAAATAAAATGACCACGCAAATGTGACAATGTGAAAGGGGCCCGCTCTAGTGGCTCTAGTTTCAGCCGGGAACTTTACTGTTTTTTTTTCTCTATCGCCGCTCTCATTGTTTCCTGTTTACAGTGAAAAATCTCTAAAACCCACTGTACACTACCTGCTCAGCACCAAACGGTAGACGCACACATTTAGCAACTGACTGGTGAACATAGCGGAGCACGTAGCAGCTAAAGAGGCAGATTTTTCCCTCAGGGGTTGGTGGAGAACAAAAATGGGGCTAAAAGGAGAGTGAATATTGGACTTGCATTCATCTGGTGGCCAGAAACATTCATGGATGAACAATAATGTTGTTCCATAACTGCTGAATGTGTAATAGGGCCATCTTGTGTTCTCCGCTTGTTTCTGGTGCCCTCAAGTGGCCAAAAAAAAAAAAAAAAGAATCGGCACGTCGACATTTTGGCAAATTTTCTTATTGTCTTTCTTTGAGAATTCGGTGAGAAGATCAGTACATTATTTGTGTACAGTGAATATGAACCTAAAATGCCTACATATTCCTTTTAATTTCGTCGGGAGGGTGAAAAGAAGCAAAAAAAGCTGGTGACCTGCTGCACCCACTCCGAATCACCCATTAATCCTCAAATGTGCTATTACCGCACCTGACACAGGAAATGCTCATGCTTGTTCTTTTTGTTGACCACCTCCCTAAAAGTATGTGGACGATATTTTCTTGGTTTGGTTAAATTGACTTTTGTCATTTCTAAAGCACGATAAATCCCCTGATGCAAGACCCTCCCGTACAAACAGTAGTCCTCTATTTGTTGCTGACTCATCTGGAGTCTTTGCTCAGGTAAGAGAAAAGCTGCCAATTCTCCCATCAACATTCCTGTATAATGACTGATGTATGGAGCATGTGGTGCTGGTAGATGGAGGTTATTTGTCGGGCTTGTGTGGCCGGCCTACCATCTGGTCAATTTGCAGCATTCTAATCAACAGTATGGAGAACACTGGACAGATGGATAACTAAAACAATGTGATCCTCCCGCTGACCTTTTGTCTCACACCTCTCGTTTCCTCCTTCCCTTGCTGGAAATTAGGGGTTTTTTTTTTTTCCTCTGAGGTGCTTAGGATTAATGTTGAATGTGAAAACAACAGAGAAGGGAGTGTAAAACTGTGATGTATTGTACTAGTTACTGCAACGCAGAGTGTGATCTTCAGGTTCCCTGATGGCTGTTTGATTCTTCATCCTCTTCCACCCCAGTGATTCCTCAGTGATATAATCATTACAAAGTTTTCCATTTGAAAATGTGTTTCACTTACATTCAGTTTAATGCATTCTGTACTAAATGTTTCGGGGAGCTTTGTATAAAACAGGGTGGTTAAAATCCCGTTGCCAGCTGGCACAGTGTTGTATGTAGGTAGGTGCAAGGAAGGACGGCAAAACAAAACCCTGAATTTTCTCTTAGCAGAATCTGAAGACTTTTCCCGCCACAAAACAACGGAGATCTAATTCCTTTGACAGCGTAAGACGTCCATCTTCATATAAATATCTCCGGGTATTTTTTGGGGTTTGGCTCTGTCCTCTTCTGGGGCATTCTTTATAGTGGTAGATGGGACCCTTTCTGGTTTCACGAACCCTTTTGGAATGTTATAATCTCAGTGATTATTCAATAGAAGCATTAATTTACTATTTACTATCCAGTCTGACAACAGCACATTAAATCATCATTTTTCAATGTTAGATTTCTGTCTCTGCTCCTCCAATCGACATTTCTCTTCCAATTATGTACCATTTCACTGCTTAACATCCACGCAGAGATTGACGACTACTTTAGTCTTGGCTTTAGTCTCCTGATGGCACTTTATTGCCTTATAAAATTATACTAGTGGAGACATAGAACCTGTCTGGGGGCTTTTACAGCAGCAGCTGGGACTGGTACTCTGGCAACACAATTATTTTCAGATCATATATTTCCAAAAAGGTCAAATAAAGATAGCTAGCGTTGGAGTGACAGTACCTGGCAGGTATGACAGCAGCGCTGTCAGCCTCTACCTTTTCATTTTCTGTGCTCCCAAAGTTTGGATTGGTTGAAAGGGGGAGCCACGTTTCTGTGCTGTGATGGGTGTAATATTGCACTTGAATGGCCCACTGCAGCTTCAGTGCCCTTATGACTGCATTTGAAGGGAATTCCAGTATTCTGATTGTGTTTGTGTCCACATGTGTATGACACGTGGCTATCCGTGACTATGCTTGGAGACAACACCCTAAGTCAAGTTCACATTCATTCTGTAGCGATGCATGAAACTGTTGCAAGAAAACATGGGAATCTGGGCTTCTTTTCAGTTGTAGTTATTGCTCTTTCTTCCCGGGCTCGCTGTGTAATTAACTCCTTCTCTGCTTTGTATTGATAACCTCCGTAGCCCTTGTAACAACAGGTAATTGTTACAAGTGCTACTGGAGCAAAGACTATGACACAGATAGTTTAACTTTTCTCTGAGAGCTTCATAAACCGGTGAAACGCATGAATCGCCTGACGTCGTTTCCGTATGTTTTCCTCTTAGCTCGATTGCCCTGGCAAAACCTTTTCTTTGTGATCATTCACATCATCGGACAGGGATGTCTGTGTAAATCAGTACTGTTTTGGCTGCAGGTGGCGGCGTCTCGTCTGCTGCCAAAGAGCCAATAGAAACGGCTGTAATGCTGTGGCCATAAATGAGACGCGAAGGAGCTGCTTGAGATGTCCTTCAACATTTTTATTCATGCGTTTTCATAAAACCACTTCCTGTTCTCTCTCTAAAAGTACCCTTGCATTTGCAGGGTGACTGTAACGTTTGCTGGTGTATTGTTTAAGGCATGGGGGCATTTCTCTGTTATTTCTGCTGGTGAGAGGTGGAGGCTAAACTACGATGGCTCCTCCAGATTCTCATATCTCTTCTCCCCCCCCCCCCCTCCTGTCCTCAGATCGAGAAGATCATGACGCTGATTGGTGCCGGCATCGATTTTTCCAGAGATCAGCAATATGCTACACCAGGTAGAGTGTGTTCATTATTGTCCTTTCATGCAGTTATGTTATTAATGTAAATGAAGAGTTCAACATCTAGACATTGAGTGTGTTATTTCATATTTGAAAATGAATTATCAATGGAAGCTGCAAGTTTGATGGGGGGAAAGGGGCGTTGTTTTTCTTCACCTCTCAGTGTTGATTTTTATCTGTTTTTAGTCAACTCTGTTATAAATTTCATCACTGTTCATTATTATTATTATTGTTCATTATTAATCTCTTGTGAGTCTTCCTGCGAGTGCTGCTGCAAGAGCCATAACCCTTTGGCTGTAGTCAGAGATTTCTGTGGGCATATTTGTAATGTGTTAAGCTTTCAGTGTGTGTTACACTGGTGCGTATTTGACAATGGTTGCCTTCCTTGTCTTGTTGTGAAATCATAGCTCACGCTTTGTACTATGAACCCTACCTGCTTGGATTTGCTTTGTAATCACCCTTCAAGTTATTTGATCCGTATCAGCGCCCTCAGGGGAAATCAAACGGGTGCTTGGGCGGCCTGGTCAATGAAGGAGGCACACAAAAACCAATTGCGATTCAGTTAACAACAACGAATTGGGTACAAAAGCATAATGCGGGTAGACAGTTGGTCTGTTTCAATAGAGCAGATGAGGAGAGGAATGGACATTAGCAGCTTCAGAGAAAAGGTAAGTTAACGCGGGGTTTAGAGAACGGAAAGGAGATTTATTTTGCTTGTCTTCATTTCAGTCGGTGGTTTCAGTCGTGTGTGTGACACAAACCAGCTTGTTTTTAAGCCAAAGGGGCCCAAGTGCTGGTCTGTAAACTTACCTGTTAAGCTACAAGTTGTGTTTTCATTTTAAAAACCAAAGTGCCTGAGAGATACGTTATTAGATCAAACTTTTCACTCTATAATGTAGTGTCTTTGTGTTAAGGATTCTGCACCTTATCCTTTTTTGGGCTTTTCAAAAGCCTGTCGTCAGTGTTGATGGATGGTGCCCACAGCCATGAACCCGAACAATCGGCTCCTACCCTATTTAACATTCACCTCCACTTTACACTTTGCCTATCACGTTGTAATACATTTAAGCGGTGCAGTGGCCGCGCTGTGCCTTTCCACAAAGTTGTCTCTCCTCTTATTCTATCCAACTTGTTTGTTATGCCCTGCGCTGGAGTGAGCTGTTTAAATATTAACCAGCACACATGTCAGAGGGGATGAGCTCATTTTGCTTTGCGGACTTGAGGAAAGCTGAGACCACTGCAGTAAAGTAGTTGGCGCCCCACCGCCGGCTGTCTGGTCTGAACATGCTCCAAGTCTGGATCCACACCTCCTGTGTACGTGAGCCTCAATCTTACGACCACCCTGCTCACACCTTCATCTCAAGGAAGCCGCTGTCAGGCAGCCATCAAGGGACATCATCCCCCCTCTGCCTCGCTCTGATTCAGACCAGTGTTTGCCTCCGCTCAGTGTTGACTGGAGGACGGTGATGTCTCTAGCCGATTGGCTCTGTGCCTGCAGTCTCTTGTACTTTTCTCCTCTCTACCGATTGACTTCTACATCAGAGTGAAAGGGATGCTGGGGGGAAACCTAACAAGGGTGAGAGAAGAAAAGACCGATGCACAGAAGCTGCAGGAAACTCAAGAGCACATGCAAGTAATGATGAGGGGTGGGAGGTCTGAAGCCGAAATGGTAGCTTGTGCTCACAAGGAGCCGCCACCTGCAGTGTTTTTGAGAGGGGGGGGAGGGGGGAGTGGAGAAATGCATGCAATGAGGGGAGAGAGAGAGAGAGAGAGTGAGTGAGGGAGGAGAGAGGAGTAGCAGGCAGCTGAATTGTGAAACAGCCACGACAATAGAAGGACGCCACCTCGGCATCTGTAGGATTAGGTGGTTCGCTGCTCAGCCTACAGTGGACTACAGAGGTCTTTTGTAGAAGTGGCTGCTGCTGGACTGAGGAGAGACAGCTTTAGCTCTCTGTCTGCAGAGGAGTTCATTCTGGAGGTGGGGGGGGGGGCAGCTATTACTAAAGTGCTCTTTGAAGTAGCTGATTGGAGCCCTGACTGGATTTTTTTATTTTCTTTTTATCCTCGACACATTTCCAAGCTTGTGGCATGACCAAAATGGGATTTATGACGTGGGAACCTCCTCACCAGGTCGAATAGATGATGAGCAGTGACAAAGGGAAAAAGAAGCTTTTAAAATGTGCATTTTACACGTTCATTTAATTGCAGATTATGATATCAGTTTTTCTCTGTTAATTTCTAACTGTGGTTGAGGTGCAGTTATCCAATTATGGTTGAAAAGGTTACTACACCAAATTTCAGTGTGTAATAACTGATTCCTACAGTAGGAAATATGTATTTTATGCTTTGAAAGTGTTCACAGGAGTAGAGGCAGTCATCTGTTCTCGTGCAGGTTAGGCTCCTCTCGGCTCAGGCTGCTGACAGACGTCGGTGCGGCTTTTATTCTCAATCAATCTCAGCTCACGACAGTCGTGTTGCAGGTTCCTGTCCGTCCCGCCGCTTTCCACGCAAACGCTGTCACGTCCTGTCTGGGCTGTGCTTGGTGGATTATATGTTGAGTAGGTTGAGTTTGTGAATCAGCGATGAGCCTGTTTGGCAATCATCTGTCTCCTGCTTCTTGACTACAAGTTTCCTAAAAACTTTCCACGTGGCTGAGACACATTGTTATGAACTGCTGCTCTCCTCTGTGACCACCCTGACTTTGTCTTCATTACGAAACTGTAGATTAATTAAATCGGCTGCAAGCTTTTGATTTTGGACAGAAAATACCACCTCTTGACATGGGACAACTGACTTTCTTCCAAGCTGGATATGAAATGTTTTGTTACATCTGCAACAGTTAAGTGAGGTAGTGTCTTGTTGGTTGTAAATGTGTTTTTGGCGTGTTCCTGGCTGACTGTCACACCTAGGAATTGTGTGGATATTAGCTGGTAGTCCACCGGCTCATATCCCTTTTTATAATCACCTTCACCCCTGAGATCAGGGGTACTTTAATCCATCTTGGGTGACTGTGGTTCGGCCCCCGCTGCCCTGCGGGAGCTGACGCCCTGTCCACAGAGGACACTGTCTCCCCCGCCATCCTGTTGCCGGTGCGCTCGGCTCTGCTGGCCAAGAATGATGTGGCAATGCCACGTCTCGTCCTCAGAGTGCCGCTGCTACCGGCTGAAAGGTTTCTCCCTCCTGAAGCGCTTTCCCCTGTCGGCAGGTGCTGCAGGCCGGCTGCTGGACCAGCCCGTCGGAGACTGGCTGGAGCACGTGGGGCTGCCGCAGTACGAGAGCAAACTACTCCTGAACGGTTTCGACGACCTGCACTACATGGTGAGTTCCTCGCTTCTTTTGTATTATGTCCAAATTGACCTTAATTGACAATAGCGCTCTTGCCTGTTGTATTCACTTACTTCTGTCATGTCTTTCCTTACTTTCTTTTTTCTCTTGTCTTTCACCGCTTGCACCTACTTAACTCCAGTTTGTGTCTTTGTGCATTAATCCAATTGATGCCACCCTCCATTAGCTATGAGCTGATCCCATTAGCTTTGTTAGTTCAATTACCTTAAATCCTGTAACGACCCGTCGCACTTTATCATGAGTCTGTCTTGTTTCTCTGCAGCTACAAGGTTTTATTACAGGAAGCATTTCTTCTGGGTGGATTCAGCACATGATTCAATATCCGACATTACATCACATGCTTTATTAAATTCACAATATTCAGCACTTGATTCAATGGCAGAACCTTTCCTCTCATTCCTGTAACAGGCTCTTAGGCAGAGCATTCAGTGATGTTTGCTAGACTACGCGTCCATTCAACTAGACAATATGCAGTTTGACCTGTGCTGTCAAATATTTTGTTTACAGCACCTTTGATACCATTACGCCTGGTTGCATGTTGAATCAGGTTTATGCTGCACTCTCAGGCTGCCAGACAGTCTGTCTCCAGAACAGGAGGCTGCGTCGTGGCCTCTCCCTTACAGTCAGCGGGCCGGCTGCCCGAGAAGCAGCTGATGCCCGGCCGGAATGGACAAGCATCTTCGTGAGCAATGGGATGTCGTTGCCAAGCTGACACGTTAATAGAGCCCACAGTGTGCGGCGCCACAATGAGTTGGCTCTGTTGCTTTTGTCAGTAATGAGGACGGATGGAGGAGAGAATGAGGGACCCAGCTGGTAGGCTGAGCCACTGGGCATGTTGGAAATGAAGACAGCCATCTTCTGTGTCACGATGAGGGGGGGGG
>JAVQJF010065223.1:0-14207 GCA_036023855.1 Gadopsis marmoratus | reverse complement strand
CCCCCCCCCCCCCCCCCCCTTGCAGCTCTCACCCAAGAAGACCTGGGAGGGCTTCATCGGAGGTTTCTTCTCCACTGTGGTCTTTGGTTTCATGGTGAGTATTTGCTTTTGCCGCTCTGTTTTTACGTCTTACAGTTTCCAAGAACCCCAGGCAGGAAACCTTTATTCGTCCCAATAGCATCTCAGCTACACACAGTTTTAGCAGAGAATGAGACGTCGTAATTGTGGTTGATTTATCTGCTAACATTCCCATGTAGATAAGAAACGCGCGTTGCCAAAATCCACAAGTTGTTTGGGTTTTGACTGCTGGCAGTTTCCCAACTGCCAGACAGAGTGGCGTCACAACATTCAGTCACATGGTCTGTAAAATGCCAAACTTTAAATGTGAGGACTTCGTGTTTGTCTTTTGTCATGCATGGCCGTAAACGAAGAGTCTTTGGGTTTTGGAATTTGAAGACGTCACTTTTGGGCTCTGGGGAAGTTGTGACGAGCAATTTTTATTTTTAATTAATTTTTTTACATTTTATAGCCCAAATGATCAATCATGAAATATAATCTGCAGATTAACCAATAATAATAATAATCGTTAGTTGCACCCCTGCATGTGTGTATCCAAACAGACAAACACATTTTGAGTCCAGGAAGTTCGACTACACACACAGCCTTTTGGTGAAAATATTATTAGTTGGATTTTTGCAACTGGGACGTTTACTGACAACGTTTACTATCAGACGTTGAGGTTTATTAGCATGTTGCACAAAAGCATGACCCTCGCTTCATCTGTCTTGGTGTTTGATGTCATACCAATGCAGCGTTCGAGGCTGACCTGGCCTCCGTGTCTTGTTGTCCCCTCAGCTGGCCTACCTCCTGTCTCAGTTCCAGTACTTCGTGTGTCCCGTGGGCTTCAACAGCGAGACCAACGGTTTTACAGTTGAATGTGAGCCTTCCGATATCTTTGTGATGCAGGAATACACTCTTCCTGCTGTGGTGCAAAACGCGCTGAGATGGGTGAGGCTTTTCATTTGAAATCTTTTGCATCAAGCTGAAACTTTACGTTTCTGAAACACTATAAATATGCTGCAGAAATCCCAGTCTGCCTTAGTGTTATTTGATTATTTCTCCCATGTAAATATCAGGTAGAGAGAGAAGATCAAAACGAGGCTTTTTGCTGTTAATCCAATATATTTTAACGTCTCTGTTTTAGAAAACGGTGAACCTGTACCCCTTCCAGATCCACAGTGTCTTCCTCTCGTCCTTCGGCTCCCTCATCGGGCCCTTTGGCGGCTTCTTTGCCAGCGGCTTCAAGCGAGCCTTCAAAATCAAAGTAAGGAACATCCCAGCTTCGCCCTCATTTTGACGCTAAGTTGATCTGTGATTTACTTTAATTCATCCGGGAGTTTAAGTCTTGTTTTGCTTGCATTTACATATCATTGTATTGTTTTAGCATCTAGGTACAGTTTTCACTTAGACCCAGCTCATTGTTTTCCATGTTATTGTCACAAGTTGGTAGTTCACATCTCTGCAGTCTGTGCCGTACGTTTCTGCCATCACGTTGCAGTTTTAACCGTCAGGAAATGCACCCGACTCACTGCACCTCCACCTGAACATACAAGCTCACAGATGCAGATCAGTTTAAGCCATTTTGAATATCGCAGAAACTGGTTGGACCACTGCGACTGTGGCGAAGAGCAGAGATTTGACTTAAAGAGGCAGGTAGCTCAGCGAGGCTCCGTGTCATCCCTCACACAGCAATTCACTCTCATTACTGCAGGCTATCGCGGTGAAGTGCAGCCTCCTGCTGGCAGCCGCTGAGCGGCACCACCGCTGTCCCTGAGGTCTCCGCTCCCTGCTGCAAGAATTAATTTCTCCCAGCAGCTGAGCCGGTTAATGTTTGTGTAGTCGGTGCTTCTGAATCTTGCTGACTGCTCCACCTAGTGACACCCTATGTGTCTGACAGACGGCCTTTGGCTAATTGCAGCATTGAAATGCCCGAGCAGCACCAAAAAGAGAAAGAAACTACTTTTGAGGAACTCACACGGGCGGCGGTCTACACACTCTGAAGAGATGAGACGATAATCGCGCGCATTACACCCGTTAGTCCCAGGCTCAGCAGGCACCCGAGTTCTCGCGTCATGACACCCTGGTCTCTCCTCTCCTGCAGGACTTTGCCGACACCATCCCCGGCCACGGCGGCATCATGGATCGATTCGACTGTCAGTACCTGATGGCCACCTTCACGCACGTCTATATAGCCAGCTTCATCAGGTAAGAGGAGGAATGGAAGCTCAGAGGGGAGAGTTTCTGAGAGTGATCTCAAGACGTGTGTTGGCGAGTTCCTTTCGGCCATTTAAAGCTTTTATATATCCGTTCTAATAAAGCTTTCAGATGGCTGTGAAATAAAAGGAAGTATAATGACGACGGCAACAGTCGGACAAGGAACACTAAAAAAACCAAACTTAGTAGCTACAACCAAACATCATCCTTTAGTGTGAAACCGAAGTCCATAATGTCACAGCAGGGAGTAAACTATCTTACCAGCCAACTTAAATCTTACTTTTAATTTAATTTTAAATATCATTTATGGCCAAAGTTGTTTTTCTTAAGCCAAATAGAAATGTTTGTTAATGAAAATGTTTTGTATTTAATGTGAGAGAGTGAGTGTGACTATGATTACCTTTAATAAACCTCGCCTTTGGTTTAGTCACTACTTTATTCTAAATCAGGTCAAACTAAGACTGTTTTGCAATCTCTAAATAAATGTACAGGTACCTGATAACTCGTGGCTCCCTCCAGCATGGCAGACTCGCGTTTTAAATATTTACTCTTGCCCTTGGGGCGCGATTTTTAAAGGGATCGGATTTTTCTAAGAGAATTCGCTCGCGGTCACATTTGTAACTGTTGTCTTTCAGGGGACCGAACCCAAGCAAGGTGCTGCAGCAGCTGTTGATGCTGCAGCCGGAACAGCAGCTCAGCATCTTCCACACTCTGCACTCCCGCCTGAGAGAGAGGGGCATGCTCCCCCCCGCTGCTGCCCACGCCGAGTGAACGCCCGCCGGCCTCACGGGGCGACGACTGGAGAGTGCGTATGGTGGTTTGGAAGTTTGTGTAGGCATGCGCGCGCACACACACAGGTACACACGCACACACACAAACACGCACACACACGCAGGTACACACACTCTTTAAGTATGTGTGTGTGTGTGTGTGTGTGATCCCAGGCCTCTCTCAGAGCGTCCGTCGTCATCCTGCCGGCTCTTCATTCGACCTCCAACCATGTCAAAATCACAGCTTTGAACCCGAGGTGACTCTCCAGTCTACGTGGAATAACCTTGTAGTTAAAAAAAAAAAAAACAAACAAAAAACACTAACACAACAACAAAAAACAGGTGGCTTTGTTGCTTTCCGCTTGGACCAGCACTCACACTTCACGAGCAGACAGGCAGTCCCCATCCTAAAAACGCACAGACTGAAGATAAAATGACTTGCGGTACAGAATGGACTCTAAAGCACATGGCTTCCTCAGCACAGCTGGATGGCGGATGTGCAGTTTCCGTGTGGACGGCAAATATTGCACTGACTCCAGCTGGACAAGTGGATTTAAGAAGCTTTTTACCAGCATCAACTGGGCACGTGGACCAGAGCTACAGCAAAACAAGACTGTTGAGACTTCTGGGGGTTGGGTGAAGCAGTGATGCAGCAGGGCTGTCAAACATCCTCTAGACACTATTTTTTTTTTTTTTTTTATAGACTACGCTCTATTTAATGGTCTTAAACTCGCAGCATAACAAAACATGTAGCATGTGTTCGCTGTAGTAGCAGTAGGTCCTGACTTGGGCTACTGCCAAACTAAGCCATGTTTATTCTCTTCTTCCACAGCTTGAACCTTCCAGCTTTTCTGTCGATATCTAAATAAACTTGCACAGTTTATATAAGTCAATAGCGATCTGACTGTAGGCATGTTGACGCAGAAACTAGAGCAGCGGCACTCGAGTTAATGTATTGTACATAAATATACTGGAAATATTTAGCTGAACACATACCTAAACCATATAACTACTTGTGTGGCCTGCTGGGGGAGAAGGAAAACATTTTTAAGCTATGAGAAATTATATGCAAAAGGAACAAAAAGAGATGTAACTCATTTGTAGCCTTTAGCATGAACAAATTAGATTTTTTTTTTTTTTTTTCATGAGGTAGGGAGGGGTGTATGGAGCCATAGGAGCACCACAAAAAAGACAAATGTGGAAATATAAAGAGAACTAAATAAAACAATATATGACAAATAAAATATAAATTATCCCTTAAATTTTCCTTATTTGTTTCAATTTTGCTTTTTCCTTTTTATAGAGCCAATCAAGTGGCTTTGGCCGGGCCTTGATGCCAATTCATGCAGACATGAATCCTGCTTTGGCAGGAGCTTTTTAGCAGGACGACAGGAAATAGAAGTGACACAGTGGCTGGATGCTGACCGCCGTAAAAAGGAGGAACAGCGGTTCGAATCGGGGAAGGAAGAAGGCGTTTGTTTCTACCTAATAGAAATATAAGTGACAGCAAGAACATTTAGTCATCTTTTAGTTGACGTTTGCAGTATTTTGAACAGGCATCGACACAGTCATCTATGCCGTAGCCTCGCACTGAGCGTCCTGAGATCGCCATGGCAACCAGAGCCTCACACACAGGAATATCACCAGTTAATTCAACGCCTGTTAAACCAGAACACCGGCGCACACACTAGGTTCTTCCTGCCCCGATTCAAACCGCTGTGCCGCCTTTTTACGGCGGTCAGCATCCAGCCATCGTGTCGCACCCGTTTCCTAAAGCAGGAATCATGTCTGCATGAAGTGATCACTCAGCCTGGGCGTCGAGGCCCGCCCAAAGCCATTTGATTGACAGCTTGGCTCTATAAGGGAAAAGCAAAAGCAATGTGGAAACAGCAAAGGGGAAAAGAATACGGAAACATTAAGGGATAATTGATATTTTATTTGTCATTATACATATTTATTCTTATATTTATTTCTCTTTATATTTCCACATTCTTTATCTTCTTCTTTTACAGACTTACTCTTTTTTGTGGCACTCCTGTGGCTCCATAGGGGTGTAGGTCTGATCTGAGGTTGCTGCTTTAGAGGGTGTGCTGGGTGACCCTTGACTAGAGATTGTAAAATGAATTTAAAGGAATAGTTTGACGTTTGGAAAGTGGGCTTTTTCTTGTGCGAGGGCTCGATTAGAAGATGGATGTGCAGCCGGGGGGTGAGCGGGCTGCCTGAGTCCGACCAAAGTTCGCCTCTAACGCTCATTAATTGAACACACCGTCTTTAGTCGCCGTGGTGACGACCAAACACGCAAGATTGAAGCTAATGCGCGCAATGAAGAGCAGCACCAAATACTGCGAAACTGCTCACTTTTTCTAAGCCGGTATTCCCGTCCTATCTGACTTTTACTGCCAGGTGTGAATTACACAACTCCAGGAACTCGGAGATGTAAAAATCAATCGCTTCTCCTCCCATTGTTCTCCACAGTAAACATGTAGCTTCGTCTGCCTCTCGTCGGTGTTCGGGTTCCCGTTGGACCGTCGTCGTGGGGTCAAAGTTTAGTGAAGTTGAACTTTGGCTGCATGACGTGGTGGAATCATCAGCGCGGTGCGCTGCTGATCTCCCCAGTGGAAGTGACGCTCTGCTCGTTGTTGAGCTTGGCTGCCACGTCTAAAACTATACAAGTTGTAGTCTTTACGTTTCAGTTTGTGAGCTTTAGAGGTGCGACTGCCCTTCCCTCAGTCTTTATGCTAAGCTAGGCTAATCGCCTCCTGGCTCAACAGTTCATACCAAACCCACGTACGTGAGCGTGATGTCGGTCCTCTTCTCTAAACCTAGGAAAGAAATGGAGTAAGCGCATTTCCCAAAATGGTCAAGTATTCTTTTAAAAGCCTGTGCTTCCTTTAATGATTTTAAACAATGACTTTAGTTGCACTGTAGCAGTTTGTTTGTTAAACTGTTAAAAAAAAAAAAATAATCTTGCCATTTCAGAGTCTTCTTATGCATTAAAATCACTGTTAAAATATATTTTAGAATGTAGTTTGCAATATAAGCTGTTATCAGTGATAACATAAGATTTGAGTACATTTGGAGCCTATATACTGTACAATATGTGAGTATATACAGTACTGTATTTACACATATCTTTTTAAGTTTATAAAAATCTGATGGTGGATTTATCAGGAATATGTTCCATCTGATATGGGTTGGATGATGTGAATCCTGCAGGAGATCTGTGATTAATCGCGTGTTCACCAGTGGGAGAAACGAGACATTGCATTATAAGCGTGTTACACGGCGAGATTCTCTTGACTGAATCCAGATTCTTTCCAGAGAGAAATGTTTACCAAAGCACTGTCTGATTAACACGGATTTCCTTCCGTTGTTGAAAAAAGCTCCGGGGCCAAAGGATCGCCTGCATCCTCGGAGTGTTTGGGAGTGGGGATGCAGACTGGGGGGCGCTAACATTTGAATGTGTGTCGCTGTGTTGACGGACGAAGAGGATGTTTATAATTTATTTGTCCAGTTTGTTCTGTTCATGTTTTCCTCCATAGAAGTGCATTTTAGCAGGACCCCCCCCCCCATTTGAAGTGAATGAGAGGTGCTGGGTGGATTTTTGGGACCAGCTTTATTGTTCTGTAATACATCTACAGTATAACTGAGCCACACACACGTTGCTGCTTTACAGGCTTCTCTGTATCCAACCTTCACTGTCCAACTTACATACTGAACAAGATGAAGCGCAGAGTTCACACCAAAAACCAACACAAACAGCAGGTGGTCAAAAGATTTAGAACCTTTTTTTTTTATATGGAGTCTGGAGTGTGCCACCAGAATAATCCAACGCTGTCGTTGGAGAAATATCGAGTAATTAAAAATATGAAAAGGTTTAAGTTTTGAAGCTTTTCACAAATGTATAAAATGATCGTGTCATTTCTTTTTGTCTTAAATTAATGAATTTTAGAATTTTTATTTAGTTTCCATTTAATGATCACTTTAATTTAAGTGCAATTTTAAATTGAATTGAATGAAGAGAGTCAAAACAATTGATTATTAGCTAATCGGTGAATCAACAAATTGTTTCAGCTCTAGTTAGACGCGTACGCTAAGAGAATAACCAAAGTAAAGTATTTTGCAAATCCATTCAAAAAAATTAAGTCAATGACATATGAAAGAACTATTAATTGGTCAATTTCATAACTTTTTCATGAACACCATCATTACATGTTAATTTGTCACTTAAATGCATTATTACAATTAAGAAGTGTATTATTCCTTTGGCACACTCGAGCCTCCAGGTTTGCAGTAATAGTTCAAATTAGACCTAAGCTGTTAGTAGACTAACGTATATTTTTATTCAAGTTATGGAGGTAAAACACAAACAAAGGTAGTTCTAGCAGCCCGAACGTCAGGTAACGATGCACTGCAGATGTTTGGTCGCTTGTCTCTTTAATTTATCATTTTTGTGGGATTTTTGCTTTGAGCTGAAATGTTTTTTCTAATGCAAATCTATAGCTTTTGGAGTGGATAAGATATAAATTATACAGATTAAGTATATTGTTAATATAGGGGTAATGCAAAGAAATGTATAAACCACGCAGATATCCTGTTTGGGAAATTGTGAAGCTGTTTTACTGTATGGAGGTGAATAAAGTTTTGTTTTCTTTAAAATGTCTTCGTTATGTTTCCTGAAGTTAAAGACCTTCAACATATTTTAACACTGCAACACCACAAGCTGTAACTGGTTATCAGCAATAATTTAATGTTACGGGTCTTAATTTTTGTTAAACTGAATTAATGCTTTTTAAGACCCGGCAGAAACCATGTTCGTGTCCTTTCTGATAATGACAAGTCATAGAATTCACACTGAAGGAACAAATTCTGATTTATTCACTAAATAAAGCGCAACAGTTTGTCAGTAGACATTTCCCCAAAAAAAAAAAAAAAAGTGGTGTGAAAGAGCAAATGCAATGTGTGCGCTCACATAGCTTTTACAATCAGCCAACAGCTGAGCACTGACATCTGTCATGGAATATCTGGACAGAGAGAGAGAGAAACATGCCGTGTGATGTTGGAGCAATGACATCAAGAGAAGGGTTGTTTTTTTTATTTAAAAAAAAAAAAGCCTTATTTCTCAGTGGTAGTTTGGCGTCATCAGAAACACAGGAGAGTAAAGGTCACGCTGCTGATGACCTGACAAACGTTTGTGTTCGTTGTTTTGGATCCAACGAGTGTCGTCATGAGCGGAAAGCCAATGCAGGCATTTATTCCTCCGTAAAATCATAGACATGAGCATCCTAATGGACCAGCGCTGATCACAAATCATTGCATACAAATACCCATAAAGTTATGCTTGGACCATGCTTGGATCTGGAAGCCGCCGTTGCCTTAACAACCAAAACGAAAAAGTGCCTAGAATACTAGAAAGTGTCCAGCCAAACAAATAAACTTTTCACACAATTGTATCCTTAAAAAATGGCCGGCTCTTTCAACTCTGTGTTGTTTTTGTGGATTATATCTTATTTAATCTCCATCGCCTGGCAGGTTTGCATTAAAGTGCATCACTTCTTTGAGTGGGTAACAAACATGCAGAATTAAATCCATCAGCAGCAGAGTCGCCATGTGCTGTGATGAGGATGGCTTCAGTATCTCAGGAACAACAGTGACCCCTTCTGGAGAAATGTACGACACCTGAATTTACAAACCTATCCAAAAAAAAAACAATATAATTTCTTTCTAACAGTAGAACTTTCTAGAAAATCTGAAATCATCACCGAAACTAAAGTCAACAACAACCATGTGCAATCTGGCCTCTATTCTACTTTTTTAAATTTACAATTTTAGGGGTAATTTAAGGGCGCCGTCTTCCTGTTGAAACATTAATAGTAGACATAATACGGCATCGTGACACATTTGAAGATATTACATTCCAGTGGGCTTTGCATACAAGTACCTGACTCAAAATAGTGCAATTTGAGATTTTATGGCCATATCCGCTCAGTGCAACATTTAAAGTGGCAGAAACGACAGACTTAAATCTGTGCATGTCTGCTAACCGGCCAACTCCCAACATTTATATCACGGTGGAAAGTCTGAAAGGAGAAAACAAAACCTCCCTTTGTCGTACGCAAGGTATTTAGAAATCCTCCCCCTCTGGGTAAATGCACATTTAAACAAAATAACGGCCGAATTAAAACAATAGCAGTTGGACGGACTGTTAATCATAATCGGCCATCCCATAGCCATTCTCACCTTTGACCTTTTGCTGCTTCATGTGAGCGATAAAATCAAAGTGGGAAACCTCGTGGGCCGTTTTTAAAGCTACCTGTTGAGTGCTTGAAGATGACTTGACTGGAATTAGTATATTCAAGTTAAAAGTGACGTGACATGAATGGATAGGCTTTGGCTGTCAGTCCACTTCCTCTTCAACATGGCCACATCTTAATCCCCTTTACGCCCGATTCCTTCTCAAGAACCAGGTGAATGTTCCTTTTCCACCCGGGCTCCCAGTTCAAACCCTTGACAGCAACCCTTCCAGAGGCCGAGCATTTTAGCGAGCGTGACTCGGCTCGTCCGTCAGCCGGCTTCGTCCGCTTCCCTTCGAGCTTGCTAGGTAACCAAAGCGCTGAATGGCACGCTCGTCTCATCGGCTTCCTCTTCTACGACAGACCTCGGGTCGGGCCTGTCGGGACAGAAGATTAGCCGCAGCAATGCTAGCCCGACGCGCACCAACAGCCTCAACACAAGGAAGGCAAAAGGCACTGTAATCTCCATCAGGTGGAAAATCGGGGCGCTGAATTTACTCAAAATGCACGTTAGGAAAAACGTGCCTAGCGCGACGCAGGGGTACAGAGCTAGCTTAGCGAGCATGAACACGTGCTCGCGTCCGCCATACCGCACATAAGGGTGGAGGGTTTCCTGCTCATTGTAAAGCGCGACCACCCAAATGGCGAGCTGGAATATTCCAGCAAAGAAGATGATCACACAGCTGATCTGGATGGCTTCCAGCTCGTTGCGAGAGTTGTGTGGGAATTCGTGCGTCAGCTGGTAGGCTAGAGGCAAACCGCCGACAAACGCCAGCGAGAAGGTGTTCAGCAGGCCCATGAAGCGCGTTGCCTTGGTGACGTGGAGGAAGAGGGAGTGGTGCACAAACCAGAGGAGGCCGACGGTGGCGAAGGAGCCAAAGTAGGCGAGGTACTCCGGGCCGTAGACCTGCAGGGCCGCAATCAGGCTGCCGCCAAACTGCTTCTGGACGACGGTCGGGTCGGGAACGTTGTCCTCGCTGCAAGGAAGGAACCACAGACGGATGGGCCAAATGTTAAGGAGCAGACTCTACAAACATCCCGCACTCTGACGCGTTTGTACAAAAACCAATCGGCCTTTTCAAAGCTGCTTCGAGGATGTCGCTAAAAAAAAACTAGGGCACTAGCCAAACAGGTGGGCAGCCGTTGCCCCATTTCTACCCAATCAAAGGAAATAAAAGTGACACAGACCATATGTCCAGGATGAGCAGCGTTGCTACGATGGCATAAACCCCATCGCTGAAAGCCTCCACTCGCTCCTTGCTGAGGGGCTCGCTGGGCAGGTAGCTGTAAAACAACATGGAGTCCGGCGTCTCCTCCACCTGACCTGGAACGGACAAGGTGCGGTCGTTTATTAAAAAACAGGTCCGACCAGAGGTCAGCGTGTGTTTGATGCTTTCTCCTCCCCGTCGCGGTGGAATTTAGCGCTTACCGATGGCTTTGCTGCGGCACCACTTCAAACTCTGGGAGATGTACGGCAGGAAGATGACGATCGCCAGCAGCACATAGGACTGAGGGACGACATCAACACAGAAGACGCGTTCGGGGGCAGCAGCTCAGAGGTCGACGGGTGAACAATTACTCACTCAATTGGTAGAGAATTTATGCATTTTTGCTAATCTATTCATTGTCTTTAATCAAGCAAAGAAAAGCCAAAACATTTGCTTGTTCCAGCTTCTCTCTTGTGTGCGGAGTTTCTGTTTTATATCTCTATAAATTGATCTTTGTGTCTCCGGACTGCCGGTTGGACAAAACAAGACATTTCAAGATGCCACCGCGGGCTCCAGGGAGTAGTGACGGTATAATAAATGTATGATAAAATCATCTTAATTCATCAATTCAAATCTTTGAAACGTGTAGTGTCCTCAGACAGTTGGAGGAGAGAGTCGAGTGGCCCACCCACCAGCTGGAAGAAGATGAAGGAGAAGATGCTGGCGAGGAAGCACATGATGGGAACCCGCATGATGACTTTGAGGATGTGGTGCTTGTAGAAGGTTTGGTTCTCCGAGATCTGGATCTGCTCGCTCAGCAGGAAGGGACGGCTGAAGGCGTACAACACGATCACCGACTGGGGAGGCAAGACGTGCAGGATTGTGACGGACGTGATTACGCACGAATGGAAACAAAGAGGCAAGGCAGAATTATTTCATGGACCGGTTTTTTCCAAGGACTAGAAGGCCTCACCTGAATGACGCCCATCACCATCACGCAGCCGCAGAAGAGTAAAATCCCGAGGATGTTCTCGGGGAAGGTCGCCATCAGAGAGAACTGCAAAGAGAAGAGGCGCTCGAATGGCTGTCGGGCAACTTGGCGCGTTGTCGCGCAAACGTCGCGATTAGCCGCGGCGGCGGCTGGTACTCACTGTGTACGGCAGGAAGGTGATCAGCATCATGCAGGCCTGGAACAGAACCGGAAGCAGAACGTCACCTTTTTAGAAAGACGAGCAACGTTCCGTTCACTCAGCACTGAAAGCACGACTCTCTCTCTCTCTCTCAGCTTCCATACAGAGAGAAACCAGCTGGATTATTTCTGCTCTGTGTGTTAATTATTACGCGTTTCGTCACCTTGGAACGATGAGGACTCAGGGTTTCCGCGGGGTCTTAAAAAGTATTAAATCGGTTTAGTAAAAATTAAGACCCGTAACGTATTAAAATGTCTTAATCGTCATTTTTACACGGCCTTATTTTTGGCAACACGGATTCAGACAGACTGCCTGTGACGTAATATCATTTATGCCCAAATGTTGTATTTCTTAGGCCAAATACAAACGTTTTGTTACTGCGAGTGTGATTCGTTTCAATAAACGATGCCTTTTGGGTCAGTCAGTCGTCAGGTCAAACTCAGACTGTTTAGCAGCCTCTGAGTAAATGTGCAGGTGCAGTTTCGTAGACGTGCTGGCGTTGCACTCTTCAAACATGTCTTTAAAAAAAGGTCTGGAACTTAACGTCAGGATTCCTGCCACGCGGCCTGGACACAGAAACGCCTTTCCCACGCACGTGCGGCCTAATTCTCCCCAACGAAATGTCCGAGAAACCAAAACAGATGGAGTGTAATTAACACAATATGTAGCAGAAAAACAAACGGATCTCGGTGGTGGTGTACTCACGAGGTTCAGCAGCGCGAGGCAGTCATCGATGCGCACGATTACTTGGAATAACCTGCAAAATTGGACACAGCGCAGTGAGGACGTGATAAATAATAACCCTTTGAAACCGCTGCGACACGACTGCCACTAATAACAACAACAACAACAACAACAACAACACTAATAACTCGCTTGATGTGAGCAGCCCACGCGACAGTCACAATCAGGAACGTCATCAGGTAAACGGCGATCTTTGTCGTCAGCAGCAGCTGGACGCTCTCCCGCAGCTCCTGCCGGGGCGACAGACAGACGGTTTAAAGTCATTCCCACCGTGCTGCTGCAGCTGCTGCAAACATCTGTGGCGTAGCTCTCACACGGCGGTTACCTCGTCATCTTCCACCCTGGTGTGGGCGACGGGCAAGATCTGTGGGTCAAAGCGACGCCGCGTTAGGAGAAACGAGGCACTTTAGAAAGGCTCCTCGTGCCACCGCTGACCTGGGGGGGGGTCGACCAGCAGTCGTCCTCCCCGGTTCACAGGTTGCACTGTGCAACTTAATGGTGTGTTGTGAGACGCTTGGTTTGTCTGTGTGTGGCTCGTCTTGATCTCAGTGGGAATCAAACTAACTAGCTGGCAAACCCGCCGTCGTTCCCTGCATTTTATATAGCTGGAAACAATGGCGCCATAAAATGTCTTGGCTTCCATTAAATATCCCCAAAACCTCTCTGACGTGTTCTCCAATACTGATCTTTTTATTTATATATATATATATATATATATACACACACCTCATTGCAAGTTACAAGTCCTGCATTCTACATATAATATGGATAAAGTATTACAAGGTAAACATATTTAAAGAATCCAAAGTTACAGACTGCTACCTGCTACATGACATTATGGGATGAGTGTCACTGGTTGGCCACGGAGCAGCATATTCATGTTGTAGCTTGTCCCGTTAAATCCATTAGAATGTGCTTCTATAAACGCAGCGAGGCCGGACAACAATCGTCACCCCTCTGAGACGTGGATATATTACTTTGCGGTCGTCTACTTGTCCTCCTGCACATCTGCACTTCTGCTCCTCCATATTTTTTAAAGGCACGTCCCCTGGTGGGGTCCGGCGATGCGCGTCTTACCATGACGGTGGCGATGATGGAGATGAGGGCGTCGCTGTAGGCCAGCAGTCTGTGGGAGGACTGGGTGCTGCTGTGGCCCCCTCTGTCGGACGGCGTCACGCTCTCCAGGAACGAGGAGGTGGAGGCCGCGTGGCTCCTCGCGCCCTTCTTCTCCGCCTCCTCCTCCTCCTCCTCCGCCGCGTGGTGCTCCATGATGTCGCTGTCGTCGTTTCCCCCCATCGGGCAGGAGCTTCGGGACCGCAGAGGACGCAGCAGACGGAGGACGGAGCTGCGCCGCAAACAGCCGAGAGACCAGCTGACTGGGGGCGGGGCGGGGAAACAGGAAGCAGCTGACTGGGGGGGGCGGGGAAACAGGAAGCGGCTCATTTTTGTTTGTAATTTAACTTCAATTTAACTTTGTGTCCGTTTTTAAAAATGGCACCGCAGAGTTTTGCCGTAGACAAAGTTTGCGATTGTTTGCGCGCATTTTTGAGGCACGATTATTAATGTAAGCTATTTTTGGTGATGTGTTTGTTGCTAGGGGTTGTTCAGTGTGACTTCCGGGTCACGGGGTATTGTTTTGGTTCCGGGGTTGAGCAAAAAGAAAGTGTGGGCTGTCATGTGGAGCTTGGGAAAAAGTAAACGGCAGTCTAACCTGATCTCAGAGTCTCC